>JAAFCE010004209.1:25387578-25466567 GCA_013389805.1 Trigoniulus corallinus | reverse complement strand
GAAATGTCAAAAAAAAGGGGCTGTACAAAAAAAGGTGAGATGCAACACCAGCTTTCCCGAGTGACCACCCATGTCAGTACTAACTGGGCTTGCATTGCTTAACTTCAGTGATCAGACGAGAACTGGTGTGTCCAACGCAACTCGCCGCTCCCCACAATACTCGTGCACATGACGTGTGTCAGATTACCACACCATTATAAGAGCAGATTTTCTGGCTCACTATAATTTGATAGTGGATGTCGGTCAACATCGGTTACATGATCAGGTCACAGGCCTACAGTCTCTGGTACACTGGTACTTTGTCCAGACTCGTATCACAGATTATCAAACATCCCGTGACTAGCTTCTGCTAGCATCACTCAATCAGTGGTACATCACATTGTTACCACGGAAGGACCACCAGTGCATGCAAAAACAAGACAACTAGATCCTACGAAGCTCAAGGTAGCTAACAAAGAGTTCGAACTTCTTCATGAACTCGATTACCTTAGACCCTCTTCGAGTCCATGGTCCAGTCTGCTGCATTTGGTGGGCAAAGACAACAAATGGCGCATTGTTGGTGATTTCTATGCACTCAGTGCATGCACAATTCCTGATCAGTATTCTGTCCCTCACATAAAACATTTTACATCCGAATTACATGGCATGCGTATATTCTCCAAAATTGACCAGGTCCAGGCCTACCACAAAGGAAGTAAAGGAAACAGCATATATTTCAATGCTATACCCAATTTTGGAGTATGGCAGTCCAATTTGGTTCCCCTTCAGGCAGCACTTATCTTGGGAGGTTGAAAGGATCCAAAGGAGGGCAGCAAGAATTGCCCTTAACAGGTTTTCTCACCTCACAGGGAGAGCATATCTGCCATGATTAGGGAACTAGGGTGGAACACATTAAGCCAGAGGCATATATCTCACAGCATTAGCCTTTTTATAAGACTGCTGCTGCTGGGATGCAATGGACCTTTGGCAGGAAGTGTGTCCCCTGCTGAGTATAAGGGGGGAGAAAGGATCATCCATACAAATTGAAAGAGGTTAGGACACAGACAGACTCATCCTACTGGTCATTTTTGACAAGGGTCATTCCACAATGGAATGGCCTTGGAGAGGATAAGGTGGAGGGCTTCATCCAAGGAAAACCAACCATTGCTAGTATTGTGTTAGGGGAGGCACCTGAATTATAGCCTAGGGTTTTAGGAGTATTAGGTTATCATAAGTAGGATTGAGAGTTACTGTCCACTGCCATATTGGCAAAAGAAATGGCTGCTCACAGTGTTGTAAATTAGAATTTGAATTTTATGGTAATGTATGTAGGAATGAAAGTTGGTCTCTCCACTTCCATATTGGCCAAATAAGGCTGCTTGCAGTGTAGTGAATTAGAATTAGTTACATCAATGCTGTGTTCAGGGATCTGATTTTTGAAATTGTGTTAACCTACCCTCATGACTTAGTTATACCATCTAGAGACCAGGGCATAGCCCTTGCAAGGTTGTGGCTTGTGCTGCAGAGTGGTGATGTTTGGTTTAGACATCAACTGGGCATCAACTTGGACTGATCGTCCAGAGATCGTTCAGTGTTGCATTAGTAGTTGGTGAAGAGCAATGCCATGCTTTTCTTGGCCCTCAAAGAAATTCTGTCAGGGGATCAAGTATTAAAGTTATATTGTTAGAGAGCTGCCAGCCACAGGAAAGGTCACCCACAGCACCCTACACACCCAGCTGCTTTTAGTTACCCCCTAGGGTTCTGATACCAATACGTCAGTGTAACAACAAGAGTTTGGACGCCTCTCTGACCTATCAAGGCCATGTGTTTATTTAAATGCGTGGGTTGAAGAATGGCACCTCAGTGGTTGGTCAGTCTTTCCAACTTGCCATCTCATAGGAGGCCACCTTCCAGGCATTGCAGGTGTCTTAACTGCAGAGCTCATAGCTCTGCACAGCTGTTCAGCTGTTTCACACCCTTTATGACAGACATGCCACAATCCAGGGTGTGCACAAATTGCTGCTCATGATTTGTAAGCAGGGTAAGACAGTGCTGTTTATGTTGGCCACAGGGCATGTTGGCATCATGGGTGATGAGAGCATGGGAGCCCATGCCCATCAGGTGGCCCACCTGCCAGATGTACCCAACACTGCAGTCCCTTCCTCTGATGCTCTCTGATTGGGAAGCAGGCCATCCATGGCCCATTGGAGGCCACCAACAAACTCTGCACACTGAAAGACACTCCAGTGCACTTGGTGTCATCATACTGCCAGTCACAGAGGGGGAGAGGTTGTGCTTGCTCAGCTACAAATGAGCCACACATTCCTTATCCATTCCCACATACTGTGGCACACATCTTTAGTCACTGTTAAAGATAGTGTGAACTTTGGTGCTGACTGGGGTACAGTCCAGAACTCTCCACCTCTCTAGGTTTCACTCTAGCAAAATGATAAATTATTGTGTTAAAATCAACATTGGCAGCTAAGCACCTTTCGATTGAAATCAGTGCTAAGCTGGTCAACCTGTTCTCATTCATTGTAGAGCAAAGAAAAGATTTCATAAGCTTGAGACAACTGAATGATTGTTCTGCTGCAGCACTACTTATTGGCAAGGTAAGAAAACTATGATGCAATGTTGACAGGTTTGGGTAAATGGAACACCTCTCATTGGCAATCATGAATTACAGTATGGTGTTGATGGTCACTACCATTCCTGATTCCTCATCACTTGTATTTTCCTTGTTGAAACCAATTACTTCTTGGCACATATTTCTAAATGATAACACAGGGCTGCATTTTGAAAAAAATTTCTGATGATTGCAAGAATTCAGCTGATTCTGAATCATATTTGGCTTCTGATTTCAAATAAGGCTTTAGTTTTTCTCAGGCACATACAGATTTTTCACAAATCGCTAATAATTACTTCAACTTACATGAATTTTGATTGGCTTCTTGGAAATATTATTACATGAAAGCATCTCCTTAAATTATAATAATCAACTACCCCCTGTGACTTCCCCCAGTATCCCCCTCAACCCCAATTCAGTTTCAGAAAAATCTACTACCCCAATAGCTTTCCCAAATAATTCCCCTCCAAACCCTACATCTTAATAAATAAATCAATGGACTACCCCCACACCCCATAACTTACCCCAAATCAAAAGTCATCATAAATTATAAACAATTAAGAACACACAATTATGGGAATTATGGGCAACCAAAATTATGGGAATTATCAATTTCACTCAACCAGAACGTCAAGTCCATAATAACCCCTCTAAAGTGAGAATTATTGCCCCAGACGACCCCTAGTCTATATCAGTCAAAGAAAAATTTTAGTTTTCCATACTTTCCTGCAAGATAAATGGCCACCCTGATTAAAATCAATTAAGGAGGGTTAAAAGTCTTTTATAGAAAGCAGCTGCCCTATTTTATGTAGCAGCATTATTTTATGCAAAGCCCTATAATTTTTTTAAGTCAAAAGAAATTTATAGTTATTATACTATCATCCAAGAAGGGTGACCACTAGGTGGCACATGTGCTTGTGTGTGCTGTTTTTGTGCCTCGTGATTTTGCCGGATTAGCGAATTTTAAGGAAAACAAAAGCGCTACTGGAATACACCTTTTTCAAGGCTAACACCCGCACCCCACGGGTGCAGGTAAGGCTGAGGTGTTTGGTGACTGCAGAAGGTGGTGGGAGCATGGAGTGAGGTTGGCTGTTAAGCCTTACCTCACGCTGCCTTTGCTGCCCAACGTGCTTTGGGCTCATCTGCATTAGCAGACGACAGGCTACATTGGAGTGGTGGTGCCAACAAGCTTCAGCGATAATTTTATTAACATATCCATTAGGATTAATTAATTAAGAATTTATTGATTATTTTAGTATTTATTTTAGTATTATTTTTAGTATTATTTTTAGTATTATTTAGTATTATTATTGATTATTTTAGTATTTATTTTAGTATTGTTTTTAGTATTATTTAGTATTATTATTGATTAGTTTAGTATTTATTTTAGTTTTATTTTTAGTATTATTTAGTATTATTATTGATTATTTTAGTATTTATTTTAGTATTATTTTTATTATTATTTAGTATTATTATTGATTATTTTAGTATTACTTTAGAATTTATTCATTATTTTGGTATTTATCAGCTAGTGGCTGGCCTAATGTGCTAGTTCACTGGTAGGTATTTATGTTTTGTTCTGGGCTTTATTTTGTTCTGGTGTTATACTGCTAGGTGAGTGTGAGACCTCCACTCACTTGTCAATAATAAAGCCCTTAATGAGTGTCTCCTGTGGGGTAGGACGACACCCCCTCACAGGTAGCCCTGCTACTGTTGCTGTGGGTTTCGGACTTCTGACTAGGGTGCCCCCAGTCAGAGCTGTCACACAACATAAAAAAGTTAGCCTCAGATTAGGGACTTGGAATATGGGGACCCTTACAGGGAAAACGGGGGGAATTAGTGGACTCCCTCAGGTGGAGACGGATTAGCATTGCATTACTGCAAGAAACGAAGTGGAAGGGAAATAGATCACAGATGCTGGGGGAAGGATACAAACTCTTATATACAGGCAGTGAGGAGGGGAGAAATGGGGTGGGCATTGTATTGAGTAGGGATTTTCAGCAGGGGATCACCTCAGTCACAAGAGTTAGCAGTAGGATAATGGTAGTCACAGTAGTTTGGCAGGGTATAGGGCTACATCTCATAAGTGCCTATGCCCCTAAGCAGGCCTGGGAGACACAGGCACAGCAGATTTTTGGAGTGACTTTGATGAAGTCATGCAGCCAGTGAACAGCAGAATTAGACAGGGCAAGGGAAATGAGTGCTTAATTATTGGGGTGACTTTAATGCTCACATGGGTATGGATGGTCAGGTTATGAGGAGGTAAATGGAGGATGGGGATATGGCATGATCAACCCTGAGGGGCAGAAGGTCCTTGAGACAGCAAGAGCACATGGCCTTGCATTAGCCAATACATGGTTTAAGAAGAGAGATAAACACCTAATCACTTTCCAGTCACCACAGGGGAGGTCCCAGATAGACTTTTTCTTGGTTAGGAAGCAGCAGAGGGCAGAGATGCATGACTGCTGGGTGCTACCAAGTGAGGATTTTCAGAAGGACAGTGGCCATAAGCTGCTCATTATGGAATTACAAATGGAAGGAACAGTTAGGCAACATACCTGGAAGGGGGAATCAGTTGTTAGGTGGCAGAAGTTGCCCACCAAGGCAGTGGAATTCCAGCAGGAGGTTCTCAGCCAAGTTGACTGGGACTGGGATAGGTCAGCAAATGCCATGTGGGACAGGGTTGCTAGGAAGATTAGGAGGTGTGGAGAGGCTCTGTTAAGTAGAGGCAGAATAGGAGGAAGTTATCAGGGTAGGCAGACATGGTGGTGGAAGCTGCCATCAAACTAAAGAAGGTAGCTTTCCATAGGTGGAGGGAAATTGGGGATCAGGTTTAAAAGATGAGCTATGTTCAGGCAAAGAAAAATGCCAAGAGGACCATTGCCCTGGCCAAGTATCAAAAGTATGAGGACATACTGTATATGAAAAGTTGGCAACAAGGAAAGGAGAGAAAGCAGTTTTTAGAATGGAAAAGACCAGGGATAGAATGGGTCAAGGATATCAAGGATATCAATGGTAGGGTCCTGTTCCAGCCAGCTGAGGTAATCAAAAGGTGGGAGGAGTACTACCATGGCCTCTTAAATGAAGCCACCTGTGTGACAGACACAGAAGGCAACCCAATCACCCCTCAGGCAGTGGATAGGGTGAGCGAGGCGGAAGTTGTCCGAGCCCTTCAAAAAATGAAAGGTCAAAAAGCAGTAGGCCCAGATAAGATCCCTATTGACGTTTGGCACACCTTGGGGACCACAGGAATTACATGGCTAGGGAAGCTATTTAATAAGTTAGCAAATGGTGATAGGATGTGATAGGATTGGATAGTTCCATTGTTCAAGGGCAAAGGCGTTATACAGGACTGCAGAAACTATAGAGGCATAAAGCTAATGAGCCATTCTATGAAGCTGTGGGAGTGTGTCATAGAATGTCGCCTAAGAGGCCAAACAAGCATCTGGGGAAACCAATTTGGGTTCATGCCTGGTAGGTCCACCATGGAAACAATCTTTATTCTATGGCAGGTGATAAAGAAGCATAGAGCAGCAAAAAAGGACCTCCATGCAGTATTTGTTGACTTGGAGAAGGCCTATGATAGTGTCCCTAGACAGGTACTGTGGAGCGTTTTAAGAAAGAAAGGGGTGGATGAGGGATGCACAGAGGATGCACAAAAAGGCCTGCAAAACTTGAAGACAGCAGTGGAAAAAGGGGGTCTTAAGGTGAACATGAAGAAGACCGAGTACCTAGCCTTCAATTTTAGTGATCAGGGGCAAGGGGGAGAGATTCGTTGTGGTGGAGAAGGGATTCCACCAGTGCAAGAATTTCGTTATTTAGGATCAGTCTTCCAGAGCAATGGGGAAATAGATTCTGATGTGATCCATAGAATTAATGCAGGATGGCTGAAGTGGAGGCAGGCAAGTGGGGTCCTGTGCGACCGCCAGGTCCCAGTAAAGCTGAAGGGTAAGGTATACAGAACCGTTGTTAGGCCCGCTATGCTGTATGGCTCAGAGTGCTGGGCAGTTAGGAAGAACCATGAAAAGCAAATGCAAGTGGCTGAGATGCGAATGCTGCACTACATGTGTGGGGTGTCAAGATCTGACAGAATTAGAAACGATTATGTTAGAGCTAGCTTGCGGGGGTGGGAGATATTGCAGAGAAGATGATAAAGAGTAGGTTAAGGTGATATGGGAATGTGATGAGGAGGGGACAGGAGGAGCTTACTAGGTCCATTGTGGGACTGCAGGTCGTTGGGGGCACCAGCGGAAGACCAAAGTGGACTGGGAGCAGGTGGTGCAGAGGGACATGGAGGTGTGTGGGGTGGGGCAGGACTTGGTTGGGGATAGGCAGGAGTGGAGAATTAGAACCCACAGGCCCGACCCTGCCTCAGGTGGGAGAAGGGTGAGATGATGATGATGATGATACTATCATCCAAGATAAATGGCCACCCTGATTAAAATCAATTGAGGGGGGTTAAAAAGCCTTTAATAGAAAGCAGCTGCAAACCACCCCTAATAAAAAAACCCCTCCTTGAAACCAATAGAAGAGGAATGCAGGGAATATAAAAACGAATGCAAAAAGAGAGAAGACAGAAAAAGAAAAACGTTTGCCAGAGGAGATGCTGAGAAAGTGAGGATCCAATGCCAGAAGTAATGCCAACATGCTGAGGAACACTGAACATTAACTCAAGCTTAGAAAAAACTGACATTCTCCCTGGATAAGTGATCCACATCAAGTTCCTGCCAGAAGGCGATGCCACAACAGAAGATCTTGAAGAGGACAATCTGGACCAACCCTGGAAGTCTACCATAGGACCACCCTGGAACCAACAGCCATGGAAGGAAACTAACAGGCAGATAAGAAAACCATACTGATTTTTTATGTAGGGTTTCCTCTTAGCAGAAGCAATTTTGTTTAGAGCATGTATGTTAGCATTGAATATTTTCTAGTTAAATTGTAGCGTTTTTTGAAAGAACCATTTGTGATCTATTCATTTTAGATCAGTCAGATCTTTTTAGTCATTAGTTAATGGATACATACCTCATAGCAAAATAGTTTAGAGCATTTATGTTAGCATTGAATATTTTCTAGTTAAATTGTAGCGTTTTTTGAAAGGACCATTTCTGATCTATTCATTTTAGATCAGTCAGGTCTTTTAGTCTTTAATTGATGGATGTACACTTTATGTCAAATGCTATCTCTGAATAGTTTTAGTTAGTTTTTGATAGTCAACAATTTTGAAAACCCTTTCTTGAATGTTGTGTTAGCAAATTTAAAAAAATCTTAGTCTCCAGCAATTGTAACCTGAGGTGATAATTGATCTGAAGTATTAGAAATAAAATTGTAAATGCTCTTCCATCACATATGACTTTCTCATGAAAAATAAAAATTTGTTACGATGGAAAAAGGTCTAAGAAGTTTTGTATAGTTTTCTATTCTGCCCACATTTGCAATGAACCTAAGGAGGGAAGTTTGTAAGGAACTTTAAGGAAATAAACATAAAATTAACAGAGGAATGTTATAAAAACAATATTTAGTCTGATTTCTTTGACTTATAGAAAACGGATTGGTGAGGAATGGATTTGAAGTACTTTTATTCTACTTCAAACTTCCCTTTCTTTGACCACCTTGAACATTTTGGAAGTTTCTTGCACTCTCATTTGAGGTTCCAGCAGTAATCCACCATCATGTTAAAATTCCACCTTCCCTGGTACCTCTGTTCCATCTCTTTAATATCTTGGTGAAATCTTTCACCATTCTCCTTACTAAAATATCCAAGGTAGTTTGGGAAATATTTCAAATGGGAGTGTGGAAAGTGCCATTTAACACTCATATTGCATCCAAGTTTCTTCTACTTTTCCAGCATGGTCTCCACTAAGTATTGATAATTTTTGCCCTTCTTCTTTCCCAAGAAGCCTTGAACATCATCATTATCATCATCACACCCTCATCCCGCCTGAGGCAGGGTCGGGTCTGTGGGTTCTTCTCCTCCACCCCTGCCTGACCCCCACCAAGTCCCTCTCCACCCCACATGATTCCATGTCCTTCTGGACTACGTGTCCTCATCACATGCCCATACCACCTCAACCACTTTTCCCTCATCTTCTCCGCGATGTCTCCCACCCCCAAGCTTCCTCTAACATAATCATTCCGGACCCTGTCTAGTCGTGACACCCCAGTCATGTAGCACAGCATTCGCATCTCAGCCACTTGCATTCTCCTTTCATGGTTCTTCCTAACTGCCCAACACTCTGAGCCATAAAGCAAAGCAGGCCTAATGACAGTTTTGTAACCTTTGCCCTTCACCTTTAATGGGACCCGGTGGTTACACAGAACTCCACTTACCTGCCTCCACTTCAGCCATCCAGCATTAATCCTATGGGCCACATCAGTATCTATCTCTCCATTGCTCTGAAAAACTGATCCCAAATAACGAAACTCCTGGCCTGCTGGTATACCCTCACTGCCACACCGTATCTCATCACCTTGCCCCTGGCCACTAAAATTGAAAGCTAGGTACTCTGTCTTCTTCATGTTTACTTTAAGACCCCCTCTTTCCATTGCTGTCTTAATGTTTTGTAGCCCCTTTTGTGCATCCTGTTTGGACGACTCAACCTTTCCCACATCATCAGCAATTTCCCCATACACTAGTTTGGACTCTGAGGTGACGTTCTATCACTTGCTCCCACAGCTTCATAGAATGGTTCATGAGCTTTATGCCTCTGTAGTTTCCCCAGTCCTGGGCATCACCTTTGCACTTGAACAGTGGGACTATCCAACTATCTTGCCATTCAGCTGGCATCCTGTCACCATTCGCTAACTTGTTAAAAAGATTCCCTAGCCATGTAATTCCTGTAGTCCCCAGGGTGTGCCAAACATCGATAGGGATCTTATCAGGGCCTACAGCTTTGTGACCTTTCATTTTTTGAAGGGCTGTGACTATTTCCTCTACACTAACCCTGTCCACTGCCTGTGTAGTGATTTGGTTACTGTTTGTGACAGCAGCACAGGTGGCAGTATTTAAGAGGCCACAGTAGTATTCCTGCCACTTTCTGATTACCTCTGCTGGTTGGAACAGGACCTTACCTTTGGTGTCCTTCACCGTTATAGCCCTGGTAACATCCTTACGGGTTCTATCCCTGGCCTTCGACAGTCTAAAAACTTCATTTTCTCCTTCCCTTGTCCCCAACGTTTCCTATAAGGCCTCATACTTCTGATACTTGGCCAGGGCAATGGTCCTCCTGGCATTTTTCTTTGCCTGGTCTGTTTTGGAAACCTGATCCCCTTACTCCCGCCACCTATGGAAAGCTACCTTCTTTAGTTTGATGGCAGCTTCCACCTCCTAATTCCACCACCATGTCTGCCTACCCTGATAAGTTCCTCCTACTCTACCCCTACCTAAGAGTGCCTCTCCACATCTAATCTTCCTCGCAACCCTGTCCCACATGACATTGGCTGGCCCATCCCAGTCCCAGTCAACCTTGCTGAGAACCTCTTGCTGGAATTCTTCTGCCTTGGTGGGCAACGTCCACCACCTAATAACTGACTCTCCTTTCCAGATATGTCTCCTAACTGTCCCCTTCACTAGTAATTCTATCATAAGGAGCTTATGACCACTTTCCTTCTGAAAGTCCTCACTGGGTAGTGCCCAGCAATCTTGGATATCTGCCCTGTGTTTTTCCCTCTTCTTAAACTATGTATTGGCTAATGCAAGGCCATGTGCTCTTGCTGTATCAAGGACCTTCTACCCTTCAAGATTAATAATCCCATAACCACATCCCCCATGTACCTCTGCATATCCCCGACCATTGCTTCCCACATGAGCATTAAAGTCACCCCTAATAATTAGCAGCTCGTTTTCCCTGCCCTGTCTAATTGTGCTGTCCACTGACTGAACCACCTCATCAAAATCCTTCCAAAAATCTGCTTTTGTTATGTCACCCAGGCCTGCTTGGGGGCATAAGCACTTATGAGGTGGAGCCCTATAACTTGCCAAACTACAGTAACTAACATTAACCTACTACTAATTCTCCTAACTGAAGTGATCCTCTGCTGCAAATCACTACTTAATATAATACCAACCCCGTTTTGTCCCTCCACTACCTGTATAATCAGCTTGTATCCCTCCTCCAGGGCCCTTGACCTATTAC
The DNA here is from genome assembly GCA_013389805.1 of Trigoniulus corallinus. Taxonomy (NCBI): domain Eukaryota; kingdom Metazoa; phylum Arthropoda; class Diplopoda; order Spirobolida; family Trigoniulidae; genus Trigoniulus; species Trigoniulus corallinus. The sequence continues at coordinate 25,455,827 of JAAFCE010004209.1, read as the reverse complement.
CCTTCCACTTTGTCTCCTGGAGGAATGCAATGCTGATTTTCCTATGCTTTAGAATTTCAACCAGTTCTCCAGTCTTCCCTGAGAGGGTCCCCACATTCCATGTCCCTAGTCATTGCCTAGCCCCCCTACATGGTAAAACAGTACTTACTGGGGGCACCCCAGTCAGACGTCCAGAAACAACAGCAATACTGGTGGGGCTACCTGTGATGGGGTGCCGTCCAAACCCACAGGAGACACTCATCAAAGGTGTTGTCATTGCCAAGTGAGTGGAGGTCTAACACTCACCTGACAGGTCCACTTAGACTATGCAGATGGATGCAGCTCTAGTGCTGCATGTCCCAAGCAGTCAACAAACCAAATCCCCCAATAATAATAATGATAATAATAATAACAATAATAATAGTAACAGTACTGGAACTACTTAAAAGATAATAACAGTAAGAATGAAATTAACCTGAATTAAATTGGATTAAAATTTTTCTGCTGTAGGGGGTTGGCACCAGGCTGCAAAAATACAGCGTGGTCAATTGGCAAAGCAGACAATGCATGATGGAGCAGCTTAACAAGATCAGCAGAAAAGTATCACATGGTTAGGCTTAAATAGCCCAACTGCGTGACAAGTTTCCCGACCTATAAAACAAAACGACTACCCCTACAGCCCTACCTTTACTGCAACAGTGAGGTTCCCGCCTTTGAAAACAGCAGTTTTTATCCGAAAAAAATGTTAATAGTTGCCAAAAATCGAATGGAAATTTGTTAGTCATGGAAGCATAAACAACAAGTGTTCAGCGCCACCTAGTCGCTCCCAAGAAGCCTTGAACAACAGATTTAAATCTTATCCATGCATATTTTTCAGTTTTATTCATAGAATCCTCAAATTCTGGGTTTGTTAAGTTGAGGACCCACAAAAATTCCTGCTGTAATTTTTTCTGTTGTAATGTTTGGAAACTGCTTTGCAAGATACTGAAAGCAGGTTCCATCAGTGTGCAATGTTTTGACCAACTGTTTCATCAGAGTTTAATACATAAAGGTGGAAGTAATACCTTTGTTGGCTCAATCAATGTTTGTTCAAAATATTTTTTTGTCCCTGGCAAGAGATGCTTTTCTTTTGGCCATGATTTCTTCACCCAGTGCTTATCTTTTCCTCTACTGTCCCACTCACAAAAAGCATGGCAAATTTGTATAGCCTGCTTGCTAACCAAGAAGCATGCCTATCATTTTTAAATCTCCACATACATACCAGTTGTGCTCCTTATTTCTAATTTTCATCAAAACCTTTTTCACATTTTTAAAAGGCTCTCTTATCTGGACAGAATGAACTACTTACTCCCATTATGAAGAAGTATTGACTTTAAACTCCTTTTGGAGGAGTCAATTCAGAGCCTCACCAGAGAAGCAGCATATTGGATTTCACAATATTTCATGTGGCCAGGAATGCCACAGCAAAGCACTATTGAGTGTTCATCAGCAAATAACAGCAGGAGCTCTTCTTCTGTATGGTGATACCATAAGAAAAATGTCCCTGGTGCCAGAAAGGTTTTTTGATTTTAACTTACAACCAAGAACTTCGGCTGCACTTTTAGATAAGTTCAAATCATCATCATCTCACCCTTCTCCTGCCTGAGGCAGGGTCTGGTCTATGCGTTCTTATCCTCCACCCCTGCCTATCCCCCACTAAGTCCCCCTCCATTCCAGATGCCATTTAGATAAGTTCAAATCTCTCACCAAATCATTAAGTTCTGCCAGCATGAATAGATGAGTTATTTGGGCCCAAAAACTTCACCATGGTGCCAAATGCTATGACATCTCCCAACTTTATGCAAGTAACTTTATTTCACAGCCTTTTATTCTTCAAATTCAACCCAGAAATGTGGCCTTCTACCTATTGGAAACTCAGACGCCAAACAATAATCTTGAAATATAGCATATCTCAGCACATCATTAAAGCAGATTTGTTGAAAAACTATATGTGATGGAAAAAAAACACTGGTTTCAAATCAGATAACATCATATGGACATCAAAAATGATGCTGACCAGTGTAATAATTCTTGTACAACTTCAGCTGAACTTTCAATTTCATCTGAGTATGTAACTGCTAAATGTTCAACATTTTTCAAATCATTCTCATTGCTGAAAGCAAAACGTTTGGGATCTATTCAACTAAACTTGGAAGCCACATCTTTAAAATGCTCAAACCCTCTAATTGTAACTCATGACAGAATCCAGGGATGGTAAATATGTTTCAACAATGAATTTTTTCTGCACATCAGATATTCTCTCATCCTCTTCCATTTCATCATGAAATCTTTTTTCACTGTGTGCTCTCTGTTGCTTATATTTGGTAGAAATATCACAATTCTCAGCCAGCTCAGTAGCTTCCTTCTATATCTTCAAATTCTGATTCAAATTCATATCACCAGGTTTTCATGTCATTTTCAAACAACTGAATCACATGAAAAGCTGTTAACAAATCAAGGAAGCCCTATGCAGATTTTTTTCTCCAAAATATTAAAAGAACAAAAAATTCATAAGTCTCAATTGCAACAAGAATTCCCCTTGCCTCTGCAATTTTTTTGTAGTACAGTTTTTGATTTCACCTTCAACAATTCTTTTCAAGGCAAGTACAAATACTGGTAAATTCAGCAGCACAGCATCAATGGCTGATTTTCTGGATTCCCATCTCATATCACAAAGTCGTTTTAGAGTCAATGAAAATGATTCTTTTCCTTCCTTTAGTATTGAAAGATGAGGTAAACTTCCAGAAAAAAAGTTATAGAGACCTTCCAGAGTTCCAAAAAACAATTGAAGTTGAATATTTGATGTAACTGAATCAATTAGAATAAAATTAAAATTATGGGCACAACAGTGTGTAAAGATTGCATGTGGAGCAATTTCTCTAACCCATCTTTGGAGATCAGATATTTCACCTGACATAGTGCTTCCTCCATCATAGGATTGGCCCTAACACATAGTTAATGACAGCTCCAAGACTGTGATTGATGAGGGAAGAGTGTTGAAAAAGTCTTCAGCACTTGCTCATGGACGTTCACTGAATTGTATGAATCGTTCCACTGCATCACTATTTTGTTACATATTGCAAAGATAAGGAGAATTGATTGGTTCTGCTAATATGAATAGTTGAGTCTATAATTAATGCAAATTATTTAGCTACCTTGATTTCAGCTAGCTTTGCCAGAATCTGGGCTGATATAGATTTTATAAGATCGTTTTGAGTGTCTGGGCTGAGATATGTTGCATTTAGATCACCAATGAGCAACTATTGTTTCAATAAATCATCTTTCTTGGACAGCACCTTATTGAGTTCCAAAATATCGCCTTCATTCGTCATAGGTTCACCTAAACCTTTGCATTCAGAATGGCCTCTGAGTGCCAATCCCTGTTTTTCCAAATAGAGAACTGCATCAATTATGCTTTCAAGAATCATCCTGTTCTTTTCAATTTCTTTCTTTTCTGCAGCTACAATACCAGAGAAGACAGTCCTATCATTTAACAGTCTGAATTTTGTAAGGAAAAGTTCTTCCTCAGCCGTTTTGTGACTTTCAGATTTTTCATGTTTTTCAATTTTGTTTGTACCTTTGGCAAAATTCCTGCAACTAACTGTTGGATCATTCCAACTGCCTGATCGATTTCCAAAAAGCCAGCAAGCAAAACATAGCATAATGTTGGATCTAGGGGAATAAACTAGCGAGTACCTAATAATTTCACGACGATTTGTCATTTTTTGTTTTTGTCAGTACCAATTAGCAATAAAATGGTGACCATTTTGGTCTTTTGGAAAATCTTCAAATTCATGTTTAACACCTCGCTGGCAAGGGCCAAATTCAAGTAGTGATTGTACTAGAGATGGTGTCACAGTGGTGTCACAAAACAAGTATGGGTCTGTTGGATACTTCACATTTGAATCAATTGTTGCTAACTTGTTGGGTGTCCTGCTAACAGTAACGACTCTTCTGAGGTTGTAGGCATGCTGACTGAAAAATATGAGTCCAGTGTTATATATTTTAATGATTGCTTTTCTTGATCAGAAATATCTTTCATCCAGGACTTAATATAAAAGCAAACGAAAACATGTTCAGCTTATTCTGGCAAAAACTATAACAATAGTATAAAAAGGGCAGTCATGTTATGGTACATGTCATGTCACGGTACAAGTCATGTTATATATTTTAATTATTTCCTTCCATTGTTAAATTATGCAAGTCAGAACTGGTTAGTCGGTCCAAATATAGGCTGTATCAAAATTATCAGAGAAATTTTCAAGTAACCAATTTTCAAGTTTCCTTTAAAGTAACCAATGCCTTTTTTAAAAAATCTATGAGATATGGGATAAAATCGTTTGGAAAAAGTTTTTCCTATACCTAAAATTAAAAATACACCCTCAAAACTGCATTGTTTCCCTTCAGGAAGGAAATATCTTGGGAGATTGAAAGGATACAGAGGAGGGCAGCAAGAATTGTATTCCACAGGTTTTCTCACAAGGATAGTGTGTCTGACATGATCAGGGAATTAAGTTGGGAAACAATAAGCCAGCAGTGAACATCTCACAGCATAAGTCTGTTTATCAGACTGCTGCTGCTGGGGTGTGATGGACCTCTGGTGTGATGTGTGTCCCCTGCTAAGTACAAAGGGAGAAAGGATCATTCGTACAAATTGAAGGAGATTAGGGCACAGACAGACCCATATTACTGGTCATTCTTACCAAGGACCATTCGACAATGGAATAGCCTTGGAAAGAATAAGGTGGAGGGCCTCATAAAAAGCCACCCTACCGTTACTAGTGTTGTAGAGGGATCACAGATATTTAAGCCTAGGGTTTTGGGAGATTTTTAGTAATGTATGTAAGAATGAGAGTTGGTCTCTCCACTGCCATATTGGCCAAATAAGGCTGCTTGCAGTGTCGTGAACTAGAATTAGTTTTGCAAAACTGTATTATGGGTATACTACAGTTAAAAACAGTTACAGGGTTGATAGAATGACTGCTATGGACGTAAACTGACAATGATATTCATGTATATACAGGGTGTTTCCTTTAAAGTAACCAATGCCTTTTTTAAATGTAATGTGAGGGTGGGTGTTGTTTATTGGCACAAAGTTTATCAAATCTTTGGGAAATGTGGAGAGTGAGACTCATAACTCCTTTTAGACTATTAACCTGGTTCAAAACAGTGATACCTTGACTTACAAGTGCCCTACCTTACGAGTTATTCGAGATACAAGCTGTCACTTGGTCAATTTGCTGATTTGAGAAGTGAGCTAAAATACGAGTAACGCGTGAGCTTCACACACCACCAATAACACTGAGGAACAAATTTTTACTTTGGAAAAAATACATTTCTCACTTAGTGCTAGATTTATTGGATATGTTATGTTGAATATTTATCTGTCCTCCATTTTGCTCTAGGACGTCAGGTTCTCTGGTAATTCATAGGGCTGCAGTTCCATTAAAACATTAAATGCGAATGGACATCATACCTCAGATATCATACTCTATATAATTTATGTTAATAATATAGGACTTGACATGATATAGGGCATTTATGTTAATGACATAGGGCTATATGCAGATGGCACCTGCATTGCAAGGGTGGTGGATGAAGGGTTATCTTCCTGTACAGAATTGCTACAGGACCTAAACAAGATTTATGCCTGGAGCATAAAGTGGGAGTCACTGACATTAAACCTGCACAAATGTAGCTTTCTTATGATAAGCAGGTCTTGAAGGCGATTTGATCTTGCTTATTGCATAGGTGGTGTGAGGATTAAGAGGGTTGAGATCCAGAAATTCTTTGGAATTATTCTAAATACTATGGTCACCTGGAGGTAGAGTCCTAGGGGACAGCACAAAGGAAAGTTTTTCACTGGTATGGCCAATTGTAGAGTATTGTAGTCCAATTTGGTATCCCTTTTAGGCAGGGTTTATCTAGGGAAATTGAAATGATTCAAAGGAGGGCAGCAAGAATTGCGTTACATCACTTCTCTTGAAGATTGAGTGTCTCACACGTGATCACAGAAAGTCTTTGGCAGCTTATCCCTTGCAGAGTATAGAGGGAGAAATGATCATCCATTCAAATTGAAGGGGATCACTGCACAAACAGAGTGTATTACTGGTCTTTTTCCAAGGGTCATTTGGTTATTGGAATGCTGTCGGTGAGGATAATCTGGCAAACTTTCTGTAAGAAAGTGCCATTACAGCAGGTGGGCAATGTATGACAATAGATACTATGCTTCAGGTGGGTTACAAATTAGGAATGAGAGTCATTCTCTCTGCTGCCAATTTGACCTATAACGGCTGCTTGCAGTGCATTCAATTAAATTAGAATGCAATCATGTTTCCAGTGGCTCACTAATTTGTCAGGGAAACAAAACTCCACTATCAACTGGTCACTAGCTGTATCCTAGTAGGGCTACCTAGGTATAATAGCTGGCCAGTGACAATAGGTAGACTAAAGTACAGCCAGATTTCTTTCATACTGCATGTCATTTACTGCTTTATTGACAACTGTCACTAAAATTTTAAAAGGGGGAATTACAAAAAAAATTGAGCGTCGCACAGTAAAACAAAAGTCATTTTCGTGAACAGCATACAAAAATACATAAAATAGCTCTATTGGTGTTTCCGTATTTTTTTGGCTGTTCCACAGTGTAATTAGCAATCTCCAAGAAAGTTATCTACTCCTGCAAGCCCTTCACATCCTGGATAATGCATCTGCTCGATAATGCTGCATAATGCAGCCTATGAACCAGCAGATGAACTATAATTTCAAGAAATTCTTCACCAAGCACATGTTCTGCCACTGCTTTGGTGTGAGTCTCACAATTATAGATATGGCCTGGCAGGGTGTTACAAGAAGGACTTTGACCTCTACATGTAAGAATCTGTGTTCTGAGGCTGTGTCTGAATAGGATATCAAAGGATTGGAACAAAAGTTGCAGTGGTAGAGGGGAGTGTGTCCCTTGGAAAGTGCATGGGCTTGGAAGTTTCTGAAGATGTCACCCAGGCTCATCACGTAAGTCGAGGTATCACTGTTTTTAGTTTCAAATGAATAATATGTTACAAACGGTAGAAGCACTTGCATTGCTTTGCAGTACAATGATTCATACTCTCCACTGGCGCCTCCCCTGACAGTAGTCTGTGCCTCCTAGGTTGGAAACCACTGTTCTAAACCTCATCATGGTCTCATGTTTCATTTCCTGCTGCTTCCATGTATGCCACAGTCATGGCATGAGAATGGAGACATTTTTCATTGATGTCTGATCGTTCATTTGCTTTAATTTTTAAATACTTAATTTCCAAAAATGGCGCTACTCTCCTGCACCCCCTAGCTACGCCGCTTGTTACAGATGTTACCCATAGAATAAATGCAAGACGTCTCAAGTGGAGACAGGCAAGTGGCGTCCTGTACAGTGGGAGGCTCACCAGATAAAAAATTGGTCCCCCTAGAGAAATCATGTAAAGCATCATTTAATACTGGGAACTCCACCTCTGGACTTGGTAACTGCATGGATTTGGTTAGGAAGTGAGTCCAAGGGGTGTTGCAGGTACATCATATCCAGTTTAATCCACTTGATGAGGACTTGATCATGCAAATCCACCAAATTATGGGGATGCTGATTTTCTCATTTTCCTCACTGTTCTAACACATCCCTCAGATTTGCTGGGGGGTTCAAGTGAGGCGATTTTGCAGTCCAATGAAGATGTCATACAGTGTTTGAGTGTTCATAAAACCAGTCACACATGCTTCTAGCCCATGGAACTTTGCTGTTATCATCTTGAAAAACATGGGTATGAACAGCATACTCATCATGAAGATGTTGACTGAAAGGCACCACCTGGTCATCCAGAATGCTGACATAAACATGCTGCTGAAAACAGTCTGCTGAAAAACACCAACAAATCCAGCAACTCCACTCAGTGTATGGGCATGGCCAAGCACGATTTATCCTCTTTGCCACTGTCACACCCTTACATTTACCCATCTTCATGTACACTTTTCACTTCAAACAACAATGTTTCGCTGAATATTACTGCCTTATGATAGTGTAAAGGAAGTTTGCAAGCAGTTGATCATGTATCTTGACGTAGCGCCATTTGTCAGGTAGTGGTTAGGCCAGCTATGTTACATAAAGAGGGTGTTGGGCAGTGAAGAAGAACCACATACTGTAAATAGAATATAAGTAGTGGAGATGGGAATGCTGTGGAATAAGTATATTAGAGGTAGCCTCAGGGTGGTGGACATTGCATAAAAATGAGTGAGTACTTTGAGGTGGTATGAAAACACCTGGGGCAGGGGGACACCAAAACAGACTCAGGAACCCGTTCTCCATAAGGATATGGTAGTGTGTGGTTTGGACTGGGACTTGGTGGGAGATGAGCAAGAGGGGAGGGCCAGAACCCACAAACCCGACCATATACAGGCGGGATAAGGGTATGATGATTATGATGACGTAGCATAACTTCATGGAAAATAAACGAAAAGCACTGATTGTGAATTGATTCCCTCTGCGGCAGGCATTACAATTGTGCCAACCTTATTCCTCCATAATATTTACAGCTCTTTGTCTTTCAATTGATTATGAATCCCCATCCATAACCACCCATTCTGAACCATCTCTTGTAACCATTTTCACCTTTGAAGCATTTGCCTTGGGATGATGATAACTGGCATTGTCGTTATTTCACAAATCCTCTTGATTCATTTGAAGTTACCACCTGTACTTATTTTTTGTATCACTCTCCAATTCAAGATCTGAATTTTCCAGAATTTTCAACAGTTCTTCATTCACACACCCAACTTGAGAAGCCGTGATTGAAAGCACAATTCTTGCAGAATAACATAGAACTTTGGAATTTAAAGTTGTTTCCACATTGTCTAGAAAGGAAATTCATTGTTATCAAAATAACCCCTTCAGCATTTCTATTTATATGTGATTAAATATCCTGGAAGGTATATGTATTTCGCTGATTAAATCCATGGTGAAAAAAGCTGGAAAATTGAAAATGCTGTTAAGAAATCATTAAGGCCTCTTTCACATGCAGCCTTAGGGAAGGACGTTGGCGACGTTGACATGGACGTTGACATGCGTTGGGGAAGGACGCAGAGGTCAACATGCGCTATCACATGAAAACGCACGATTTGGCTAACGTGCATAGCACTGCACGAGTCGTGTTTGACGATTTTCTAGAATTTGCACGCGCTTTGAAATACAAGGCAAGCAACTCCTAACCCTTTTCCCTAGCCTCTCTCTCACACTTTCTCTCACTCGCTCCCGCTCCCTCTCTCTCCCTCCCTCCCGCTCTCTCTCTCTCTCTCTGTCTCTCCCTCCCTCCCTTCTGTCCCTTCTTCGGTTGATCAGTAAAAGGTGTACGATGGCATTTGCGTAAAAGAACCCTCTCTACTATGCAATGGAGAGATAGATGAAGCAAAATACCCAGATGTAGGAGCTCGGTGGAGTGCCCTAACCAACAGCAGACTGATGATAAAGTTTGGTCGGCAGCCGGGTGCAGAAAAATACCGTCCAATACATAGTCCGTGTATCCAACTCTGCCATAGGCGGGAAAAGGGTTAGGAGTTACTCTTCTTTTGTGGGAATACTATTGAAAAACATTGTTTTGAAGAATAAGTAACATGAACTAGTAATATTGAAGTTGCATGAACAGATTTATGCTGGAAGTTGTATTTTCCTATTAAAACAAATCTCTCAACGTCAAACAGATCAAAATATGGCATTTGTGAGCCATTATTTACAAAATTGTGATAATGACATAAAAGATTATGTATAGAAACGGTACATTTTGGAAAGCATCCTTACAGATATTCCAACAATGAAAAAATAAGAAGTTAGCTTTTAAAACAACACTTGTCAATGATACATTTAGTCTAGCGTCTAATTGAAACACAAAAAACAATTTCATGTGATAATTTTCACATATCAAAGTTCCACATGCTTTCATTGATGTTATGCAATTTGGAAAGGAGGAAAATGTTAGTCCATATGATGGAGTAGAACCCAATTATGGGGAGAGTTACAAGAGATTAGAAATAATTTTAGGCTTGATGTCATTTCAGAAAGGGAAGTGTTAAACAGACCAAAAATTAGCCCACCTTAGCAATTACAACAGGTAAAAAGAGGGCCACCCCAATGGTTGCTGGCGCCCTGGACGAGCTGAACTTCAGTGCCCTTTTGAGTATAAGTATAAATATTTTCGTGAGAGAACAGCTAAAAATATAGAAATGAGTTTATTACCAAGGTTGTGTTTTAATAAACAAAAAATATACCCCGTTTGATAGATCCTTGATGGCGTCCCCTATCTTGAGCCAGTGTCATACCTCAATGTGTGCAGGGAGACAGTTTGAGGTAATAATACATACCTCGAAGTGTCCCGGGCTTTTGCCATGTGATTAATTGCACGTTAGCAATTTATGGCGCTACAATAACATCCAAGCAATTTCAGTGTTTGGTAAGACGCAGCTGAACTGTGTACCTTGACTGTTGTTAGAAAACCCCACAAAACACTTGCAAAACAGGCGGCGTTTTGCAAGAAATAAACGTGATAAGGAACAGAAAGATTGGTGTTCTCATTACATTCAATGTGAATTTGAAAAAAAAAAACATGAAGAGATCATGGCATATTATGCATAGAAAACATGGACACTTTGAGGTGTGATACTGGGCCTGGGTATAATTGTCTCGCTCAGGTATAGTTCTCAACTAGTTCACAAATTTTAAAGTCATCTGGTATCATGGGCATTTCATAACATGATCAATTTTCGATTCTTAATGATTGTGAATTTCGCATTGCGATTTCTCGTCATTTTGATAGCATGGGCAAGGCTAGGTTACATGGAGCTTGTTAGGTAAAGATAGGACTAATCTCTGTTCTTTTATTAGGGATTCAAAACTCGTGAAGGAAATTTCATTGGCGAACTCTGCCCAGGATTTTCTGCATAATACATAAAAGAAGTTACTGAGTAATACTGAGTAATAGCCAGTCTTGGTTTGATTTGTGGCAGTAGTGTAACTTGTAGGGATAATGGGGTGAAATTGTCCCGGGTCCGGGCAAAGCGCCACCTCCGGGGGGGGGGCGCATTGTCTGCCTGGCTGAAAATCAGCCGCCACAACACAATAGAGAGTTAGTGGTGAACATCGACGAAGACGATACAGAGGCAGAGATACGATACGAGGTCAAATGAGGCAACTGTGCATGCTCACGAAAAGCAGACCAGCAATTGAGCTTGCGCATTTGCCTGATTTGGCTTCGTATCGTATGCTGCCTCTGTATCGTCTTCGTCGACGTTCACCACTAACTCTCTAATGTTTGTACAACGACTTTACGACAAATAAATAGTGCCTACGTACGTGTACCATGTCTGTTCAGGACAAGCAAGACTGCCCCAGTCACCACAACTGAAGTTACGCCACCGATTTGTGGCAAAGAAATGTTTTTAAATATTATTTCTGTAATAAAATGAGTTTTTGAGTTACTTTGTTATTTGCCCTTTCGTGACGCACTGAACGAATCGCACTAGTTGACTGACTTAACGTGGAGGTTGATTCATTTTCATTTTACATACATCTGCCTTGTCGTCGAAATGACCCTAAAACTAATTTTATTTCAGGTGACGACAGAAGGAATCATAGTAGGAGGTTAGCTTATTTACATTTTATAGTGCGTTGAGTTCATTTAATTGTGGAATAGACAAGCTGAAATGGACGGAAAACTGAAACACTAAATGGCTACTTTGATTACAATGAAACAGCAATGAGACATCATTTCACATGCCATAATGTCCAAACACCACTCATTCCTAAACCATCCTCACGGCTTAGTGCACACATCTGACTTTGAAACGTAGGGGAGACTGTTGTACCTAGGGCCACTTTCTTGAAAAATTATTGTAGCTTTAGCCCACATAACATTTTCGTGGGGTCACCTGTCTCAGTTGATGCTTAGATGTCTTATTGACACAATAACCATATACAGTATATGTAACCCACCAACTCACCTGAAAAAGATTCAAGTGCAAAAATTGAGAGGGTCCAAAGTGGATCATGGTACAATATGCTCATGTACCTTGAAACATCCACCTTGTACCGTTGGCCATGCTTACAAGTATGATGATAAAACCATAGTTAGCCATAGTAATCTTATCTTTCATTATCAAAATTATGATTCACATGTATACAACCAAACCAAATTGAGAGATCACTAGGTGGCGCATGTGCTTTCGTGTGCTGCTTTTGTGCGTCTTGATTTTGCCTGATAGGCAAATTTTGAAGAAAACAAAAACATTACTGGAATACGCCTTTTTCAAGGTAAGGCTGTGGTTTTTGGTGACTGCAAACGGTGGTGGGAGCATGGAGTGAGGTTGGCTGTTAAGCCTTGCCTCACGCTGCCTTTGCTTCCCATCGTGCTTTGGCGTGGGTTGGGCTCATCTGCATTGTCAGATGCCAGGCTGTGTCAGAGTGGTGGTGTAAACAACTGCAGTGATAATTTTATTAACCATATTCAATAGGATTAATTAATTATTTAAGAATTTAATAATTATTAATTTAAAATTAATTTAATTTAGTATTTATCAGCTAGTGGCTGGCCTAATGTGCTAGTTCACTAGTAGGTATTTATGTTTTGTGTTCTGGGCATTATTTTGTTCTGGTGATATACTGCTAGTTGAGTGTGAGACCTCCACTTGGCAATGATAAAGCCCTTAATGGGTGTCTCCTGTGGGGTAGGATGGCACTCCCTCACAGGTAGCCCTGCTACTATTGCTGTGGATTCTGGACATCTGACTGGGGTGGCCCTGTCAGAGCTGTAACACAACATAAAGGAGTTAGCCTTAGGTTAGGGACTTGGAATGTGGGGACCCTTACAGGGAAAACGGGGGAATTAGTGGACACCCTTGGGCACAGACAGATTAGCATTGCATTGCTGCAAGAAACGAAGTGGAAGGAAAATAGACCACGGATGCTGGGGGAAGGATACAAACTCTTATATACAGGCAGTGAAGAGGGGAGAAATGGGGTGGGCATTGTATTGAGTAGGGATTTGCAGCAGGGAATCACCTCAGTCGCAAGAGTTAGCAGTAGGATAATGGTAGTCACAGTAGTTTGGCAGGGTATAGGGCTACATCTCATAAGTGCCTATGTCCCCAAACAGGCCTGGGTGACACAGCTAAAGCAGATTTTTGGAGTGATTTTGATGAAGTAGTGCAGCCAGTGAACAGCAGAATTAGACAGGGCAAGGGAAATGAGTGCTTAATTATTGGGGTGACTTTAATGCTCACATGGGTATGGATGGTCAGGTTATGAGGAGGTAAATGGAGGATGGGGATATGACATGATCAACCCTGAGGGGCAGAAGGTCCTTGAGACAGCAAGAGCACATGGCCTTGCATTAGCCAATACATGGTTTAAGAAGAGAGATAAACACCTAATCACTTTCCAGTCACCACAGGGGAGGTCCCAGATAGACTTTTTGGCATAATTGTTATATCGGTCGCTCTACAAACGGCTTTTATGCTGGGCGTGGCTATGAAACGCAGTCCTCTACTATTGGCTAATGCATATTACAGTGGTGTATGCAACCCCGTACGATTTGAATTGCTATGATGTGATGGATTTCACTAATAATAATAATAATATTTTTAATAATAATAGCGAGATTCATAGAAACGGGATATTCGTGGCTACACGAGATCATTCACAGAATCGATATGTATCTTGTTCGCGGGGAGGAGGCCTTCGAGCCGAAGGCGAGAAGGCCGGGGGACCGAAACAACGAAAGTAGAGATCATTGTAAAGGATTGTTTCCTAAAATTAAACTTCCTATGAATTATTGGCTGCCGAATTATCTTTGCTAAGTACCTTTACAATGATCTTTACTTTCGGTGTTTCGGTTCCCCCGGCCTTCTCGCCTTCGGCTCGAAGGCCTCCTCCCCGCGAACAAGATACATATCGATTCTGTGAATGATCTCGTGTAGCCACGAATATCCCGTTTTAATGAATCTTTTTTTTATGAATCCCACTTTTTTCTAATACCGATTTTGTTTTTAAATTATAGTTTAATTCGAATTCCAACTTATTTAATTAACATAGTATGGGGGATTGCAAACGCCGCCGTAATACGCACTGGCCAATAGGAGCGATCTGCATATATATAGCCACGCCCAGCGTCGCCGATAGCAGAATAACGCATAAGAGCGACCGATATAACAATTATGCCGACTTTTTCTTGGTTAGGAAGCAGCACAGGGCAGAGATGCATGACTGCTGGGTGCTACCAAGTGAGGATTTTCAGAAGGACAGTGTCCATAAGCTGCTCATGATGGAATTACAAATGGAAGGAACAGTTAGGCAACATACCTGGAAGGGGGAATCAGTTGTTAGGTGGCAGAAGTTGCCCACCAAGGCAGTGGAATTCCAGCAGGAGGTTCTCAGCCAGATTGACTGGGATGGGTCAGCAAATGCCATGTAGGACAGGTTTGCTAGGAAGATTAGGAGGTGTGGAGAGGCACTGTTAGGTAGGGGCAGAATAGGAGGAAGTTATCAAGGTAGGCAGACATGGTGGTAGAATGAGGAGGTGAAAGCTGCCATCAAACTAAAGAAGGGACCTTTCCATAGATGGAGAGAAATAGGGGATCAGGTTTCTAAGATGAGCTATGTTCAGGCAAAGAAAAATGCCAAGAGGACCATTACCCTGGCCAAGTATCAGAAGTATGAGGACATATATGAAAAGTTGGGAACAAGGGAAAGAGAGAAAGCAGTTTTTAGACTAAGGCCAGGGATAGAATGAGTAAGAATGTTACCAGGGCTATAATGGTCAAGGATACCAATGGTAGGGTCCTGATCCAGCCAGCAGAGGTGATCAAAAGGTGGGAGGAATACTACCACAGACTCTTAAATACTGTCACCAGTGTAACAGCCACAGCAAGCAACCCAAGCAAAATTCCTCAGGCAGTGGACAGGGTGAGTGAGGCTGAAATCATCAGAGCCCTTCACAAAATGAAAGGTCACAAAGCAGTAGGCCCAGATAAGATCCCCATCGATGTTTGGCACACTTTGGGGACCACAGGCATTGCACGGTTTGGGAAGCTTTTTAATAAGTTAGCAAAAGGTGATAGGATGCCATCTGCATGGCAAGAGAGTTGGATAATTCCATTGTTCAAGGGCAAGGGGGATGCCTAGGACTGTGGAAACTATAGAGGCATTAAGCTAATGAGCCACGCTATGAAGCTGTGGGAGCGAGTCATAGAGTGTCGCCTCAGAGAGCAAACTAGGGTCCAGGGAAGGGTAGGTAGGTCCACCATGAAACCAATCTTTATTCTAAGACAGCAATGTCATTGTTGACCTGGAGAAGGCCTATGATAGTGTCCCTAGACAGGTACTGTGGAGCGTTTTAAGGAAGAAAGGGATTGATGAGGGCCTTATTAGGATAGTGCAGGATATGTATGAAGGTTGCATCACTAGGGTGAGGACAGCATGGGGAAACACTGCAGGTTTCAATGTGCTGGTTGGGGTGGTTAGCCCATATCTATTTACTCTAGTAATGGATGAGCTGCTGACGGGAGTAGGGGAATGGGCTCCTCAGTGCCTGGTATTTGCTGATGATGTGGAACGGCTAGAGGAGTACAAAGAGGATGCACAAAAGGGCCTACAGGACATTAAGACAGCAGTGGAAAGTGGGGGTCTCAAGGTGAACATGAAGAAGACAGAGTACCTAGCTTTCAATTTTAGTGACCAGGGGCAAGGGGGTGAGCTTCACTGTGGGGGAGACAGGATTCCGGTGGTACAAAAGTTTAGGTATTTAGGATCAGTTTTTCAGAGCAATGGGGAAATAGATTCTGATGTGACCCATAGAATTAATGCAGGGTGGCTGAAATGGAGGCAGGCAAGTGGGGTCCTGTGTGACCGCCAGGTCCCAATAAAGTTGAAGGGTAAGGTCTACAGAACCGTCGTTAGGCCAGCTATGCTGTATGAGTCAGAGAAACATGACACATGGCACACTGTTGGAACGCCTCTGGGTATATATAACATTTCCAGGTGCAGGATCTCGCTGCCTGGCGTTGCAACGCCAAGGAGCGCCAGAGACCAGGGGCGGGTCTACATAGGGACTAATACGGCTTAAGCAGTGGGCCCCAAGTGTCAAGGGGCCAAAAATTGAATTATCATAAACATTTAATACTTTTTGATATACAGTGAGCACTTATCATATCTTAAAAATAGTTATTATTAATGATTATTTATACTATTATTCATTGAATTTTAATCATTGTGACATTATTGAACTTCGACAAGCCCTAAGCCACGAGTAACCTAGATCCGCCCCTGCCAGGGACGCCTCAGTGGAATTCCAAAACGAATAATAAGTAACCATATGGATTGCAGTTTTGGTCGGCAACTGGCTCTCGAAAAACACTGATCCCTATAGGGAGCCATTCAGATTGAAAAGATGGGTACCCGACCCTGCCATGAGCGGGAAAAGGGTTAGGAGATGCTTTGTTCTCTATTTGCTACTTTAGTGCAGCCAAGTTGTGTTGGACACACCAGTTCCCGTGAGATAACTGAAGTTAAGGAGCGAAAGCCCACATCAATACCAACATAGGTGGTTGTTAAAGAACGTTTGGTGCAGCAAATTGACCCTCTCCTTTGTCCTATCACCTAATTCCCTATCTCCCGCAGGCAGCCTTCTAAGGATTCGTCCTGTTATGGCTGCCTAGATTACTCCCCAACCCTTGAAACTAATCTAATCAAAAAAGGCAGACATGGGAGCATGTTGTGTGTGGTGTGAATGGGGACCTGGTGGGAGATAGGTGGGAGTGGAGGGCTAGAATCTGCAGACCTGACCCTTTATTCATTATTAAACTTCATAAACTTTATTCATTATTAATAATAATGTATTTTTATACCATAAATTAAATAGTGGTGGCACCTGACCCATAGAAAACTTTTTTTTTGCCAACATTTTGTTTTTAACTTTGTGACCCGTCTTCAAAAAAGGTTCGTCACCAACGCCCTAGGCAATCCGGTCCTTCGCCACCGCCCCCTTAAATGTAATGCATTTGTAAGTTGTCCAGGCGCCCTTGGCCCCTTTGGCCTTTATCCCATTGCCCATACATTTAAAGTTTTACAATGCTCATCAAAGCTTGGTCAAGTGTGGTCAAGCTGTGATGGGCATTGTAAATGCACCTTATTCCCCTATTCTTGGGGCAGTTAATTTTTCCCAACTGCACTTTTTGGGTGGGCGGACTATAGCATATATGGCAACATGGAGGCCTCCATCTTTGTAGCACTACACATGTTGTTCAAATAGCTGCTACTGGTAGTGCTCTACATGAATTTTCATGACGTCACAGTATGCACTACATATGCGATGCTACCAGTATTTCCGTAGCTTAAAAGATTATGCGGCTCATGTGTGGTTGCTCTCTTGCTACTGGGTTCACCCTCTTTCTCCCTCAGATTAATGAAGGGTCTGTGGGTTCTTAGCCTCCACTCCCGCCTATCCCCCCACCAAGTCCCCCGCCACCCCACACGCCTCCATGTCCCTTTACACCTCCTGCTGCCAACTCCTGCTCCTCCTCTACCTCTGGCGCCGCTAATGGATACATTAGTTGAAAAGGGGGAGCACACAAACCTCCGACACCACTGGGGCACCACACGTCCATCTTGTGTCTTAAAATGCTCCCAGATACCTATGGCATTACAATGTAGCCAAAAACAGGCATTCTACTTGGCACCCTACTAGCTTCTTAGATCCAGCCCCCTGATCTGCGATAGCCAGGGATAGGATGTGAAAGAAGTTGCACCCAGGGCCTCATTCCCAAAAGAGGTTGACCCACCTTGGTCCATTATTGAACCTAGAACTACTGCCACAGTTACCAAGTGCACAACCCACTGCACAATTTTCCGGTTGGGAAAATTAGGTATTGCAAATACCCAACAATCGTCGCATTAATGACATTGTAGTTGAAAGGCCCTAAAACTCTAATGAAACAAAACAAAAAAAGCCAAATGTGTACTGTTGCAGCACTGCTGTGGTGTCACTATAGCAACATACATGTAAAAATCGCATGTGTGCACCGGGCCTAATACTCTGAAACTGATTTCGAAGTATTAACTGACATAGAAGCAGAAACAAGATATAAATCATCATCATCATCATCTCACCCTTATCCCACTTGAGGCAGGGTTGGGTCTGCGAGTTCTAATACTTCACTCCTGCCTATCCCCCACCAAGCTCCCCTCCACCCCACATGCCTCCATGCCCCCCATGTCCGTTTTGGCCATCCTCTACTCTTGGTGCTCTCAATTACCTGCAGTCCATAAAGGACCTAATATGTTCCTCCTCTCCCCCTCATAACATGCCCATAACACCTCAACCGTTTCTCTCTCATGTTTTCTGCGATGTCTCCTACCCCCAAGCTACCTCTAATGTAATCATTTCGGATTCTGTCCACTCGTGACACCCCACTCATGTAGCACAGCATTCGAATCTCAGCCACTTTCATTTGCCTCTAATGGTTCTTACTAGCTGTCCAACACTATTAGCCATACAGCATAGCAGGCCTAGCAACAGTTCTGTAAACTTTGCCCTTTAACTCATTGGGGCCCAGCGGTGGCACACGACCCCCACTTGCCTGTCTCTGTAAGGACTAACTGTGGACTCACTGTAGGTTTCCAACTGAAGGTTGGTGTTTACCAATGTTCACTACTTAGCCCATTCCTTTTCATACTGGTTATGGACAACTGCTGATTGGAGTAGCAATATGGGTATCTTATGCATGGTTCCGTACACCTATGCACTAACACTATTATGCCTGGTTCCGTATACCCACACGCTAACGCTACTACCATTGAATCAGACGACACAGCACAAAAAATGGTGACGTCACACTGCTACTTGGGGTGCCGCAGAGCAGCTATGCATGGCGGTAGTTGAGTTGACCAGTGGTCAACTCACCTAGCGTCCCACACGTCATGCTGCGTTCTGATTGGCTGGCGGTTGAGCTGTCTGCTTGAAAAATGGTGGAGGATAATGTAAGACATGATGGCGGCATGCGGTGACTCCAAATAAAGCGCTGCACTTAAGGAATTGTGCTGGCATACCTTTAATTTTCAATTCCATCCACTACTGATTGAACTAAAAGATTAGGAACCAAATAGCATGTACTGTGCATCCCGACACTGAGTGCATAAACTTATTTCACCTATCAGCCAAAAAATGACTGACTTGTATGAAATGTTAGTGGATGTCAGTGTTGAAACACACTGATGAGCCTGATGTGCAACTTCTCAGAGGTGCAGTTGGTTCTCAGCTTCTGTCAATGAAAGGAGGCCACTAACAATGTGCTCAAACTAGCTTAAACTTGATTTGGCCCTTTGTACTTCCTGGCTACAGGCTAGTTACTTAATGAGGGCAAGTCCCATATTTTTAATATGTTGAATCTTGCTGGCATACTTGACCAATGAGGTGAGCTGAGACTCGCTCTCGGCTCGTTCACTTACAAAAAAGTAAAATGTTCGCTCACTCGTTTCTTGCACCGAGAGTGAGCGAGACCGCTCCTGTTTGCTTTTGCGAGACTCGGTGCACAAGTCTAGTGCACAGTGCTAGATTGCATTGCAGAACACACCCATTGCATATTTAAAAATAGCTGTGCACTGTACGTGACCTAGTGCACATTTTGAAAATCATTCGGTGCATGTCCTAGGTGTGCCTACCACTAAACCAGTACAAGTGCTATTGGTCTTAAGTGTGGTATACATGTAACGTTTTCTCGTTAGTCTTCCATGACCATGCCAGATTTGAGAAATAAAACGTTATGTGTAGACAGCAAGTTGGACGTCTTGCATTAACTGAAGAGGTTGGACAAACCTTTCAAAGGCTGATGGGCTAGAGTTTTGTTTACATGCAAGATGGTCAAACTTTTCTTCCTTTGCTTCCCTGTTGTCTGCTTTCGGCAACGCTGTAGGTTACAATTGATATTTTTATTGTGTTTAGGGGTGAAAGAAAATAGCGACATACATGGGGCACTGATCTCAATGACCTTATCTTGACTCTGGGAAGCAAAATCAAAAAAAATT
The DNA here is from genome assembly GCA_013389805.1 of Trigoniulus corallinus. NCBI lineage: Eukaryota > Metazoa > Arthropoda > Diplopoda > Spirobolida > Trigoniulidae > Trigoniulus > Trigoniulus corallinus. Next base: position 25,435,726 of record JAAFCE010004209.1, on the reverse strand, counting down.
TTACTGCAGCAGAGACAACAAAAACCAGTCATACACTAATAGGGGTTGACAGCCAACCTCATGGCAGCATCTTGCTTCTCTATAGTACAGTACATATCTAGATCCATACGCAAACAACTGCACCAATCTTCTAGTTCCTGTTGTAGTTCTCGGAGAACATTCGTGGGAGAACCACTCCCAGGACCATTGTGAATGACGTACAGACGTTCTTTTTTTTTAATTTTTGGGGACATAGTGAGATTACTGTCAGAATCGCTACAAACGCTACAACTGAGCAAAAATGTGGGCAAAAGTTTGAGTGAAAGTTTGAGCTGTGTAGCCACATGATTTGTGTCATGCCTACTTCCATATCACCACACTTCAACGCTAATCACTTCGCCACTGATGACATCTTGATGACGTTTTGTGGTAGTGCGTTATGAAGGACCGCCAGCACAATTCCTTAAGTGCAGCGCTTTATTTGGAGTCACCGCACACCACTGTCATATCTCGGTATATCCTCCGCCATTTTTCAAGCTACCGTTACGTACAGCTGCTCTGCCGCGCCCCAAGTAGCTGTGTGACGTCACCATTTTTTGTGCTGTGTCGTCTGTTACAACGGTAATAGCATTAGCGCGTGGGTAAACAGAACCAGGCATCAGTCTAGTTGGTCAGTCTTTACATATCATACAAGACTGATGGCAAAACGTTACATGCTTTGATGCTTCCGGAAAGAATCCCGCCTCGGTAGCGGCAGTGGATAGCTTCCTCTTTTTTTTGTTGTTTGTTGGAGTTTAAGGTCCCGTCAACTATGAGGTCATTAGAGACCCGTCCTCTGTATAGTTCTAATGCATATGCTGCACAGACACTACACTAATGCGACGATTATTGGGTATTAGCAGTACCGAGCTTTCCCGAGCGACCACCCATGTCAGTACTAACTGGGCTTGCGTTGCTTAACTTCAGTGATCAGACGAGAACTGGTGTGTCCAACGCAACTCGCCGCTCCCGATAGCTTCCTCAGTAACTACGTCAGTGGTCATTGGTTCGATGCTGGACCGAGGTGGTTTGGCTTCTTTTGGGCGAGAGAGATCCCTGAGTGCGCCTTCCTTCGGATGAGAAGTAAAACCGAGGTCCCGTGTGGTGTACAACAGCATTGCCGAGGGCACTACCAAGGGTAGATGAGGCACAATTTCCAGGTGTAGGAGCTTGCTACCTGACGTCGGTAGAATACTCCAACGAATAGTAGACCGACGATAAATGAGCATAAGGGTTGCAGCTTTGGCCGGCAACCGGCGGTGGAAAACCACTGTCTAACATATCACCCTTGTGTCCATTCAGAGGGGTAAGATGGGTACCCGGCACTACCATAGGTTGGTAAGGGTCAGAAGTTGCTTTTGCTTTCATGCTTCAGATGCTTCTTTACTCAAACAAAACAAATCAATGTTAACTTGTAGACGTTAAGAAAAGTAAGTGAAAATATTTGGAGGGGGCGGCCTCGACATAATTGCACGCATGTGGTCGAACCTGACTATCTTGGTGGTTGTGCACACAATATATTTGCTTATAGCACAAATACATGTATATACAAACAAATGCAATAGCTGAATTGCGACTGCTGTGGCACATGAGTAGGGGTGTTGAGGGCAGATGGATTTTTTATGTTCCGTTGGTGTTTTAGGGCCCTGCTACTACAAGGTCATTAGAGCCCCGTTCACTGCATAGCTTTAGTTCAGAGACTGCACAGGCACCACCGTAATGCGAAGATTATTGAGTACAGTAAAACTCCAACTTTCCGAACTCCAACTATCCGAATTGCTTTCAGAATTTCAGAAAAGAAAATTAAGAGGGAACGTACTGCGATTTGCAAAATAATGCGCGATTTGGCTCCCCGAAAACGGATCTAACTGACAGTCAAACAGCTTACTTTGACCAAGATTTTCAGCAAGCAATGACTTTCATTTACAGTATGGTACACGTACATACTGTACTAATGTATATACAGCCCTTTTAAGTATTCTTAATATGTAAGTGTTGTCTGTTCATTAAACTCATTAAAAGCTCTTTTCATTTAAAAATAGTTTTTTCTCCCATTTTCAACATACAAACAGTGATAAATTACCCGAATTTTGATTATGCGAATGGGGTCCGGTCCCGATTGATTCGGATAATTGGAGTTCTACTGTATTAGCAGTACCGAGTTTTCCCAAGCAGCCAACCATTTTAGTACTGGCTGGAGTTGCGTTGCTTAACTTAAGTGATGAGACGAGAACTGGTGTGCCCAACACAAAACGCCGCTCCGAGTGCAGATGGAATTTGCAATGGGTACATTATGGGCAGCATGGAGTGGGGGACATGACGATGAAGATAAGAGGGAGGTGATATAGTCGTGTAATGAGAAGAGTGGAGCAGAAGTTGTTTAGGTCCATTACAGGGATGGGGCTATCGGAAGCACCGGGGGCAAAGGAAGACCAAAGTGGAGGTGGGAGCCCACGGCTACATTGGTCATTAGTGTGGTTGTATGAAGGGATATGATAGTCTGTGGGGTGGAGTGGGACCTAGTGGAAGATAGGCGAGAGTGGAACGCCAGAACTGAAAGACCTGTGGAAGGGTATGGTGAAGGATATGGTGAAGAGGGGATAAGAGTATGGTGAAGACCCCTCATACCACGTATGTGCTATGGGGCCCGAAATTTACGTGCTCCAGTTTGCGATCGCTTCATTGTGTACATCGTATACAAACAAAATACCGTAGGGCACTTACATCTGCTGTTTGAGTACGCACAGTAATATTTGAAAAAAGTACAGTATTAGTAATGCTGACAAAATAAGTGATCTTCAGCGGCAGAAATTCATTGCTGAGGGGTCTTCACGGGATCGCAACCACCGTTAGGGATTCGCAACCACCGTTAGGGATTCGCAACCTGGGAATCGTTAGGTATTCGCACCCACCATAATAGTTTACTGCTGAGCAATTAAATACGTGAGTAGGCTGAGAAGTTTTGAGTCTCAACTGGGATTCTGAGCCTTTCACTTATAAATCCAAACCAGAGCGGCTTATTGCATTGGACAAACCAGTTCTCGTCTGATCACTGAAGTTAAGCAACGCAACTAGGGTCAATCCGGGACAATGTTTCCCAAAAAATATTTCAAAAAGAAAAGAACTAAATAAATGAAAATGAAAAGACGCTCTGAGCCATACAGCATAACTGGCCTACCGCAGGTACTGGGTACAGCTAACAGCGCCCGCTCTATCGCTTATGCCACCCCGGACAAAAAGACAAATTGCCGCCCCTTGAAGCAGAATAATATGCATTTTCAGGAGCAGAATAATATGCATTTTCAAACAAGTTCAATGAGCGTTCTTTACAAATTCTGTATTAATTTTTCAATAATAATGCAAATATTTTTATATTTGCGACACAGGGCGGGCATCTCAGGGCGTGCGTCGCAGGGTGGGCGCCGCAGGACGGGCAACGCACGGCGGGCGACGTAGGGCGGGCATCGCAGGCCTGGCGAATCGATACGTAAAATTTTCTATTAATTTATAAGTTAAAACATCAGTATTTTTCTCACACATACAGCCAAAATGGCGCCCAGGACAAATGTCCAGCTCCCGGTTTGTGTGCAGTCTGCTCTGTAACTGCAGTGGACTACGCTCCAATGAGCGTGTAGTTGAAGGACCCTAAAACACCAACAAAACAAAAAAAACAGTCGTTTGTGTCTGTCAACGGATTACTGCACATCAATTTATCAGATAGCATTTTGGAGAAACACTAATTTGACAATTTGACAATTATCCTACTCAGTTATTCCGTAAGATGGCTTGCATGCTCGATTTGGCCGCCTCTGTGGCATCCTCAACTACTGCGTCAGTTGCTCCAGGTTCAATACTGAATTGTAGTTGGCTGGCTTTCCCGGGTGACCATATTTCCATTAAATTGCGAGTATTAAATACGATTCTGGCGATTGTTATCTTAAATCATCATCATCATACCCATGGTGGAGGGTCGCTTCCCTTCATCTCCACACGTTTCTATATACCGTTTAATTACCTCCTCCCGGGTAGTTCTAGGCCTACTTCTACTTCGTGACTCACCAGCTCAATTTCCCCTATCGATCTAGTCTAATCCTCCTCTCCCCTCCTCAGAACATGGCTATACCACCTCAGCCTACCTTCTCATATTTCCTGCTATGTCCCCTACCCCAAAACTACCCCTGATATTCTCGTTTCTTTCCCATTCCGATCTTGTGATCCCACACATACTTCAGCACACGCATCTCAGATACCCTTATTTAGTTCTCATGGCACCATCGAACTGCCCAGCACTCTGACCCACACAGCATGACTGCTCTAACCACTGATTTATAAAACTACCCCTTCAGATTCACTGCTATCCTCTTATCGCACGAAACTCATTTGGCTGTCTTCACTTTGCCCACCCTTCACTGATCCTATGTGTAGCACCTGCATCTATTTCCCCATTGCTTTCAATGACTGATCCTAGGTACTTGAACTGCTGCACCACTTTTTCACCATCACAAAGAACATCCCAGTCAGGTTACTCTCCTTCCCAACTAAATACTGAGTATTCTGGTTTTTTTACTTGCTAACCTTTAAGCCCACACCCTATATACCTGTGCTGAGGTTATTTAGCCCCATTTCGACTCCATCCCTAGAGTCACTGAGATTTCCAATATCATATGCAAATAGCACCCACTGGGGAGCCCATTCACCCACACCAGCTAGTAACATCCACCACCAAAATGAACACATAAGGACTGAGGGCTGATCCTTGATACACCCTAACGTGCAACTGAAAACCTTCGGTATTTCCCCACAAAGTCCTCACCCTTGCTATGGACCCTCGGTACATATCCCGAATTATCCTAACATAGCCTTCCTTATACCTATTTTTCCGCAATGCTTCTATACTACAGTAGAACTCCAATTTTCCGAACTCCGACTATCCGAATTACTTACCGAATTTCAGAAAAACAAATTAAGAGGGAACGTACCAAAATAATGCGTGACTTGGCTGCCTGAAAACGGATACTGACAGTCAAACAGCTTACTTTAACCGAAATGTTCAGCAAGCAATAACTTTCATTTACAGTATGGTACACGTACATACTGTACTAATGTACAGCCCTTTTAAGTATCCTTAATATGTAAAAGAGTAGTCTTTTCATGTAATGAATTAAAAGCTATTTTTATTTAAAAAATGGTTTTTTTCTCCCATTTTCAACATACAAACAGTAATAAATTGAATTAGACCCTTTTTTTTTGGAAAAAAAAAATCCAATTATCCGAATTTTTGATTAATCGAATGGGGTCCGATCCCAATTAATTCGGATAATTGGAGTTCTACTGTACTTGCCGTGGGATGCTGTCATCTGCTTTCTGTAAGTCAACAAAGGTGATGTGGACGTCTTTCTTAACTGATCTACATTCTATATTTTTCAATTGTTATCTGAAATAAAGTTTATAAAACTTAAATACATGAAAGAAAGCAAAGGTTCTTAAAGAGTGTGCTCCGCGACTCCATTGCCTCCAGCAAAGGGGCGTGCTGCAGCACCCTCACGGGGAAGAAAATATTGCATTGACCCCAATCAATTTGCTAAAACAAAAAGTCAAGGGGGCACACAAGCTGTACAGTTTGTACCCGGGGGCTAAATATCCTAGGTACATCATTGCTCAGAACTTCCGTCTACCCATGTATAGTAAAGTAACAAGTAGGGGAGGCAGTCATGTGCGTCTACCCATGGGAAGTTTTGACTTAATAAAACAGAATTGTATACTCATGTCACGATGCTCATACAGAACTAATACCACTGACAGTGCACAGAACCTAAACTACCAATGCAGAAAGCATTGTGGTGGCCTGAAAGTCAAAGTGCCACTTAGTTGATTAAGCATTCAAGTAGAAGGTGAAAGGGGTATGATTCCCAAATTCAATTCAAGACCCGTTTGGCACTTCAAGCTGCATACATTTTGCTGACTATACCAAAACTCAGGTGTTGTAAGCAAACCTATAATTTTTTAAACTACCCTAATTTTGACTAGAATCAACAACACCATTCATTTCAGGAACATATTACTTAAGGTGGGTTTATACGCTTCACTTTTGATAATCATCCGGGATGACTTTTTGATCGCTTTTGATTATTCACTGTGGTGATTAAATCAAAACTGAATCGTTTAAACCTGTTTTTTTTTTTCAAATTCATTTAATGGCACTTCATTTGGCCCCGATCTTTAAGACCTCTTTCACATGCAGCATTTAACGCTGCTTTTAGCGCAGCATTACAAAAGACAACAACCTTTCACATGTAAGCGTTTTTGACATGGACCCCATGAGGTAACATGTCTTTGATTTCTCTGTGACACTATTCACTCTTTCAAAAAGTGAAAACACTACAATGAAAGCACGTGTTGATGCGAATGGACCAATTTAATTCCTTGTATTTCAAAGCGAATGCAGGTGCTAGATAATCGCCAAACTTTCAAATCACACGTTTTCATGTGAATGAGCCTGAGGATCTCTGTGTCCATCTGCAATGCATGTCCCAAATTGCACGTTAGCTAACACAGCATGTGAAAGAGGCCTTAACGTCAACTGAAATGAATGACAATTCATTTTTGAATTTTTTGGATGATACGTGTAAGCAAGAATTGATTTCACTTATTTCACTTTATATTTCACCTCAAGTGAATGATCCAGGATGATAATTGAAAGTGAACCATTTAAAGGGTCACACACACCAATGTGAATGAATCACAGAAGCGATGGATTTTTTGCTGCAGGAACATGCCACTTAACCTGTGATGCATTGGATTCGTCTTGATACGCACATCAATGGGTCAGTTTCGTTTTTTTGACCAGCATGTTCTTATTAATCCTATTATAGTAGAACCCCGCCATTGGTCTGCCTCTCTGCTCGTACAACTAGTTATTTGTCCAACTTGTTCAAGTAAAATTGAACTCGTCATTCGTATGCAATGTTAAGGCGCGTTCTCACTAGTCAAGTTTTGTTGACCAATTGTAGTTGTTCAACAAAAGTTGAACATTACTTGAATCAATTTTCGTTCGCACATTTCAACAGAAACTGATCAGCAGTTTCATTGTACAAATGGGGTTCAGTTAAGGCGCGTTCTCACTAGTCAAGTTTTGTTGACCAATTGTACTTGTTCAACAAAAGTTGAACATTACTTGAATCAATTTTCGTTCACACATTTCAATAGAAACTGATCAGCAGTTTCACTGTACAAATGGGGTTTCAGTTACATTACAAATGGGGTCAAAAGGAGTTGTGTGGATAACATTGTATTTTGGTTAACCCCCCAATTGGTCCACCCCTCTGACGGGTCCACTTTTGTATATCTACAAGGGCCTTAAACAAAAGACCTATTGTTCACTTGAAGGGTAATGGTGAATGACTCACCACTTGATCAAGAAAAGTTTGACTGGGTCAAACTTTTATTGATCAACTAAAATGTTGATCAACTCGATTGAAACAGAGGTTCACACTACAGTTTTCATTCAAGTTTTCTTGAACAACTACAATTTATCAACAAAACTTGACTCGTGAGAACGCGCCTTTACAATACAAATGGGGTCAAAAGCAGTTGTGTGGATAACACTGTATTTTGGTTAACCCCGAATTGGTCCACCCCTCTGATGGGTCCACTTTTGTATATCTACAAGGGCCTTAAACAAAAGAAGGGTAATGGTGAATGACTCACCACTTGATCAAGAAAAGTTTGACTGGGTCAAGCTTTTGTTTATTAACTAAAATGATGATCAACTCGATTGAAACAGAGGTTCCCACTACAGTTTTCATTCAAATTTTGTTGAACAACTACAATTGGTCAACAAAACTTGACGCGTGAGAACGCACCTTTACTATAGATAATGTTGGTGACTCAAGAGCGATAGACAATTAAATTTAGGTATGCCTGTGACGTCACCGTGGAAGCACTTGATGCTAATACAGGTGCGGATCCAAGGAGGGTTTTTGGGGGTTGCCCCCCCCCCCCCCTAATTTTCGGGCCGCAATGGCCCCGCACAAAAGAAAATTGCGTTTTCAATCCCTGCCTATGGCTCCCCCCCCCCCCCCCCCGACGAAAATCCAAGATCCGCTCCTGCTAATATATGGTAGAGATACCATAATGACGATTAAGATTTAAACATTTAAGACAAGCAAAAGTATTTTTTCAACAATAGAACGAAAGCAGTACACAAATAAGCATAAACGGACTTCTATGTGATAGGAGGGTCTCAATCATGCTGTAAAGGAAGTTTTACAGGGCAGTGGTTTGACCAGCTGTGCTATACTGCATGGCAAGTAGCTGAGATGTGAATGCTGTGGTACATTAGTGGGGTGTCAAGAGCTGATAGAATTAGGAACGAGTATATTAGAGGTAGCGTGGGGGTCTGAGACATTGCCAAAAAGTGGAGAATAAGTTGAGGTGTTATGGACACAGTGAAACGATAGGGAGGAGCTCGTTAGGACCATGGCAGGGATGCAGGTGCACCTGGGGCAGGGAGAGACTGAAGTAGACGTGATAGTGGGTTGTGGTAGGATATGTTGTGGGATATGGAAGTGTGTGTGTGTGTGTGGTGGACAAGGGCCTGGTGGGGAATAGATGGCAGTGGGGGCTAGCACCCACAGACCCGACCTTGCCAAAGGCAGAAAATGGTGTTATGATGTTGGATTCATATTCTTATATACAGTGTTTCTGAATCTACCTATGATTATTTTTTGCTTTTTTTTTCCTTTTTTAAAATAATTAAAAAAACGATTACCTTTTCCAATACACACTGTAATGCATATCTAAAGTATGACCATTAATTAAATTACTATTAATTTACTTGCTAATAAAATATGTGGAAATTAAATGTTAATGTAATTTTTAATCCACCTACGATTATTTTCCCTATTTGTTTCCTTATTTAACACAAAATTAGGGAAACAATCGCTTAACAAAGCCTGTAAAGTATATGAAAAGTAAGTTTTTAAGCTACTACCTGCTTCCACTATGATGTAGGGGGAAGAGCTATATAGTGAAGAGCAAAATATTTAAATGGGGCTGAATGGCCTGAGGCTGAGTAACCTTGATTCGTCCGTTTGCCCCACAATTCGGACAGCATCACTTTATTACTGGTAGAGCCATGTGGTTGCTTCAGCTGCCTTGTCACTCTTTCCATATGCTACATATCATTCACACAAGTTCTGTGAAACTTTGTGCTATTTTATTGTTATTTTTTATTAAAAATAGTGCAGCCATGGCTCCAAAAAAAGTTTAATGATTCAACCAAGCCTAATGGAAAGCAGTGAGAACAATTCCATTGAAAAAACAACTCGTTGCAAAGTTTGAAAATGGAACTCGTGTCTCTGACCTGGCAACTCAGAATGGCATGGCAAAATCAACCATATCGCCTATACTGCAAAATAGAGATATAATAAAAGAGGCTGATGTGGCAAAAGGAGTGACCATTCTTGCTGTGAACACCATTAATTGAACAAGTGGATAAACTTTGGTTGGTTTGGATTAATAGAAAACAACTTGCTAGTGATAGCATTTCTGAAACAATAAGTTGTGAAAAAGCAAAGTGGTTCCATGATAAGCTTGAGTGAGACAGCCCTGGAACCAGTGTGCAAAGTAATGAATTTAAAGCAAGTAGGGGGTGGTTTGATAGATTTATGAAGTGAAGTGGCATTCACAGTATTGTAAGGCATGGGGAGGCTGCCAGTGCAAACAAAGATGCTGCTGAAAAGATTGTTGGAATTTAAAAATTTTGTAGAGTGTGAGGGATTTACTCCTCACCAAGTTTTTAATTGTGATGAAACTGGCCTCTTCTGGAAAAAAATGCCTAAGAGGACCTACATCACAAAGGAGTAGAAATCATTGCCATGACAAAAGCCTATGAAAGGCAGGTTTACTCTCTAATGCTAGTGGGGACCTCAAAATTAAACCTTTGCTCGTCTACCACTAAGAAAATCCAAGAGCGTTTAAGAAAAACAATGTTTTAAAAAGTAAAACTCAGTGCAATGTGGAGGGCTAATAGTAAGGCTTGTGTAACAAGGCAGTTCTTCACCAAGTGGATGTATGAAGTGTTTGCTCCGAGTGTGAAAAAATATCTACAGCAGAAAAATTTACCACTCAAGGCCCTTCTGGTAATGTAAACTACAACTATGAACAGTATACTAAAATTACTTAACTTCAGTATCCTGTGTAGAGGTCCAATCCTTCCTGTGTAGCTTTTTGGCAGCAGATGTTTAGATGACATCAGAGAATTTCACATCCAATTCTTCCATGGTCTTCTTTGTCACTGAAAACAAATAGCAATGGTTAGTCAAATACAAAGCAATTCAAATTGAAAAAAAAAACACCAAAAGAAATCATTTTTTTGATGAAGAGAACCGACATTTCACAAGAGGATATTGCTCCTTGAAGAAGCGTTGGTTCTATTCATCAAAAAAAGATAGGTATTTGGGGTTTATTGGTTTTGAAATTTCTTTTGTTTTTTTTTCAATTTGAATTGCTTTGTATTTGACTAACTTTTGCTTTTTGTTTTCAGTGGCCCAGAAGACCACAGAAGAATTGGATTTGACATCCTCTGACATCATCTAAACACCTGCTGAACCTCTGGACCTCTACACAGGATACTGAGGTTAAGTTATTTTAGTATTCTGTTGGTAGTTGTAGTTTACTTTTAGCTTATAATGGTCTTGCCACCCCTGATTTATTTTCCTTCTGGTAATGGACAATGCTCTTGCTCACCCTCCAGGCTTGGAGGAAGATCTAATGGGTGAATGCAGCTTCATCCAATTGAGGTTTTTGCCCCCTAATACCATTCCTCTACTCCAGCCCATGGAACAGCATGTCATTTAAAAAACTTTTACACAAAAGCACTTTTTCAAATGTACTTTGAAGCTATCTCTGACACAGAACTAACCCTCAGGGACGTTTTGAAGATCCATTTCAAATCCTTCATTGCTTGAGGATAATGGACAAAGCCTGGGGAAGTTTTTTCAGGACACTGAACTCTGCCTGGAAGAATGTGTGGCAGCCAAAGACTGTGAAGGCTTTAACACAGAGCCTGTAGTGGTGGATGATATTGTATCCCTGAGAAAGTCCATGGGTTTGGATGTAGACAGCGGTGATGTGGAGGAGTTGGCCAAAGACCATCAAAAGGAGCTGACAACTGAAGAACTCCAAGAAATGCACTGTGAGCAACAAGAAGAAATGGTTGGAGAACTTCCTTCAGAGGAGGAGGAAAGTAGTAGGGGAAGCATTTCCACTGCAGAAATTAAAGAACTGCGTTACCACTGGGAGCAGCACCTGCTCTAGCACTTAAGCCACCCTGGACAAAAAGACAAATTGCTGCCCTGGACAAAAGGACAAATTGCCACCCCTTGAAGCAGCACTGTGTTCATGTGCCGTTCTTACACTTACAACCAAAATGTCGCCTCTAAATTTTGGCACCCTGAAAAAATGTCTGGGTTTCCCCCCTTAGAGCGGGCCCTGCTGGGAGAAAACACAGAGTGATGGAAATGGCATTCTAACACTGCTGTGGTCAATAGGAGCATCAACTTGTTCAATAACAATGTTATTGACCATTTTAGAAAAATTCTGGAAAATCGTCAAAGGCAGACAACATTGGATAGGAATTTAGAGAAAGAATGCCAAGATTTTTCTCTTCTAGTGAAAAAAGACATAAGAAAGAAAGAACACCAGAAAGAGAGTTAACGCCTGAAGGGATTTTACCTGATGATTTTATGGAAGGTGACTCCCCTTCCAAACAGTAACATCAACATCCCTCTTCCTCCTCTCCACATTCCACTTATGGCATCAGCTCCCCTCAGCAGTAGTGTAGCCAGGATTTTCTGAAGGGGGATATGACTGCCGATAGGGTGAACCAGGACTTTCTGAGGGGGGAGGTATGACTCGATGGGGTGTATAACCCTTCATTATATTCGAATAATCCAGGATATGTATGACGGCTCCATCGCCAGGGTAAGGACACCTTGGGGAAACACAAGGGGCTTCCCAGTGAAGGTTGGGGTGCACAAAGGCTCAGCACTTAGCCAATCCCATTTCATCCTGGTTATGGATGAACTTGATGGGATTAGAAGAATGGGCCCCTCAGTGCTTGGCATTCGCAAATGATATTGGAAAACTTAGTGAATGCAGAGAACAGATAGAGAAGGGACTAAACGATATTAGAGGAGCTATGGAAAAGGGAGGGTTAAGATTAACATGAAGAAGACAGAGTATTTAGCTTTCAATTGGAAAGGACAGGGAAATAATAGTGATGTACTTTGAGGGGCGAACTGGTGAAAAAGGTGCAAGAAGTAAAGTACTTAGGATCAACGTTCCAAAGCAATGGGGAGATAGACTTGGATGTGGCCCGCAGAATCAATGGGGGTGGCTGAAATTTGAGACAGGAAAGTGGAGTCCTGTGTGATAGGAGGGTCCCAATCAAGTTGAAAGGGAAGTTTTACAGGTCTGTGGTTAGACCAGCTAAGCTATATGGATCAGAATGTTGGGCAGTGAGGAAGAAGCACATGAGCGGAATGCAAGTAGCCCAGATGCGAATGCTGCAGTTCATGAGTGGCATATCGAGAACGGATAGAATTAGGAATGCGTATATTAGAGGTAGTCTTGGGATGGTGGAGATCGCTGACACGTCATGAGAAGAGGGGAAGAGAAGCTCGTTAGATGCGTCCTAGATATGCAGGTGGTCGGTAGCACCCGGGGGAGCGGGAGGCCAAAACAGACGTGGGAACAGGTCAGGGATGGCGAACCTCTTTCAGCTGGCGTGCCAAAAATTGAAAAAGTTATATTTCTTGATGTACTAACGTGCCAGACTGTAGGGTACTCTTACTTCCGGTTTGTTACAGGAAATGAAAATTTCACCAATTGATTGGTTTCATACTGGACCAAGGTGGGTTGACTTCTTTTTTGGGGGAGGGGGCAGAGGTCCCAAGTGCGACTCCTTTTGGATGAGAAGTAGAACCAAGGTCCTGTTTGGCGTATGATGGCATTCGCACATCAAAGCACTCTCTACTATGCAACGGGTAGGTGAGGCAAAAATTTTCGGGTGCAGGAGCTCGCCCCTTGGCGTCGGTGGAATGCCCCAACGAACAGTAGATCGATGATAAATAAACGTGGGGGCTGCAGCTTTGGTCGGCAACCGGCAGTTCAATGTATCGCCCTTATGCCCACTCAGAGGGACAAGATGGGTACCCGACCCGGCCATAGGTGGGAAAAGGATTACGATTTGCAGATAGGTTGGCTATATAGAGTATACTCAGTGGCGTCGCTAGGGGAGTGCTGGTGTGCGGCCGCACCCGTTAACACCACTCGCACCATGACAAAAGGGGTGACACCAAAACAACAAGGAACAGAGCAGGCAGAGCGGCATTTTTTCTTTTCGCTAAAATTGGCGTCACCCAGTGCAGTGACGCCAATTTTAGTGAAGCCTCTGATCATACTGTAGGTTACCCTGTATATGTACATGCCACGTGCCAATAAAATTGTTCCACGTGCCATAGGTTCGCCACCGCTGGAACAGGTTGTCCGTAAGGGCATGGCAGTGTGTGGGGTGGACAGGGACCTGGTGGGAGACAGACGTGAGTGTAGGGCTAGAACCCGCAGACCCGACCCTGCCACAGGTGGGATAAGGGTATGATGATGATGATGATGTATATAATGAACAGTACGGTATATTCATTGTTTTTCATAGGTTTAAATAAGTAATCACCTGTGGATCTGGAATGGATTAATCCAATTTGCATTATATCTTACGTAAAAAAATTAAAAATCGCCATTTGAACTGCCTCCTGGAACGAATTGTGTATGAATAGCAAGGTTCCACTGTAGTTTGTTGGTGAACGCCATTTTGTTCTATCAAAATTCGAACAGCAATGACCGTGCACTAAATTGCTGCACTTTCACAAATGCAGGCCCAATATATTTGCAGTGGTGTACGATGACCATTGCACTTCATGGTTCGCGTTTTGATGCGAAAAATTCGTGGCGACTGCGATTGCTTCGCATTGGTGTGAGTGAGCCTTAAACCAGCACCTCCTATATATGAAGGCCTAAACTTAAGATTGTAACAATCCTATGACGTCACTACAAGTAGTCCACTGCAACATAGTCCCCGTAGATCATTACCTTCATTAAATTTGCCCTTTATTATTCATTGTAGCCCACGTGTTTTTAGTGCAATTCAAATAATTATTAATCACAGTCGATTTAATAATTAATTAAATATAATTGTACATTATTATGTGGTAAAGGAATATATTTTGTGCTTAGCATCAAATTTGGATTTTGGATTTATAAACAGTCTTCAGTTATAGTTGTGTCCTATGCCTTATTGTTGTGCTCCAAAATGTCGGGGTAATTCTGATGAAGGACACACAGTAAGTTTTTTTAAGTTTCCAACTGTAACAGCAAACTCCAGGGTATGTATTTATGTACAGTATATTTAAATGTTATTTTTTTAAGTGGCCCTCAGGGGTGCGTTGTGGGCCCCGGACCGTCATCATTAGGAGTTAGCAATGTCACAGGGACAAGATTGTCACAGGCAGGCACAGTGGGATTAGGAAAGGACAGCTGATGCAATGTGGGACAGGGAAGGGACAGCTGATGCCATGTGGGACAGGGAAGGGACAGCTGATGCAATGTGGGACAGGGTCGCAAGAAAAATTAGGCATTCCAGGGCAGGCAGATATGGTAGTGGAATGATGAGGTAGAAACAGCCATCAAGCAAAAGAAGGCTGCTTTCCACAGGGGGATTTTGATAGGGAACCAGGAATCAAAAATACAATGTAGGCAGGCCAAAACCACAGCTAAAAAGATTTTTGCCCTGGTCAAATACCAGAAGTACGAGGTCTTCTCTGATCAGTTAAAGAACATGCTTTGGTACCTGAGTGGGCTGTGGAGAGCTGATAGAATTAAGAATGAGTATATTAGACGTAGCCTGGGATGGTGGACATCGTTGAAAACATGAGGGTCAATAGGTTAAGGTGGTATGGATACGTAATTAGAAGAAGGGAGCAGGAGCTCATTAAGTTTATTTCTGGAATGCAGGTGGTTGGAAGTACCTGGGGCAGGGAAGACCAAAGTAGTCATGGGTGCAGGTTGTCCATAAGGATATTGGAGATTGGGAGGTGAATGGAGACCTGATGGGGGACTGGCGGTAGTGGAGGGCTAGAACCCACAGACCCGACCCTGACACAGGTGGGATAAGAGTACTATAATGATGAAGACTATTTGCTGCTTTACAAAAGCTGAAGTTGGGGGCAGGTTTTCCTTAAGGGTATGGTAGTGTGTGAGGTGGCTGGGGACGTGGTGGGAGGTATTCGAGCGCTAGAACCCACAGACCCGACCGAGATAAGGGTATGATAAAGATGATGAGGCTATAGCAGGGGCCTTCAAACTGTCGATTCATGGAACCCTTAGATCTATAAGATGTTTTGGCGTTTGTTTGTGTTTTAGGGCCCATCGACTACAAAGGTCATTAGGGCCCATGTTTTGGGGGACCCCATCCCACCTTTAGAAACATCAAGTATATCTTGCCGCTGCTAACGAATTGGCAGCCCACATGAAGCTTCTGATTAATTTCCAAATGTTTCTTTATATTTTTTGTTAATAAACACTAGATATCTTGTGAGTGCTCCATATTTTTTGTCAAATTTTTATTTTGACTAGCGGAACCCCCTGAAGACCGCTGGTCTATAGCATACCCCCACCAAATTAAACACTAAAAGGCATTAGTATAATGATTTTCTTGTGAAGCTAAGACTAATGGAGTACCTCTGCTGACGTCACTATGCAATGTGTAGGCCTTCATATATAGGAGGTGCTGCTTAAACCCGTCTTTAGACACTTTCCAGTTGACTACTAAACTGTTATTTTTCCTAGGTTGTATAAGATCTTTTTGTATATCAAGAACGGCTATTATGAAATTTTGTGGGATTATGACTGATTTGTATATGATGTCAATTTTCTGAAAGTGTTTTTTACCTGTTCGTCTGTTTAATGTTGATCTGCATAAATATATAGAAATTCATTGTTGGACACAACGCCCATTGAAAGGACCAACATTTTCCCTCAGTTGTGTTAACTTTGGACATGACGTCATTTCCACGATCATACATACTACGGTTTATATAATACAAATGAAACAACAGTTTAAAATATGAATCTGCAATTAATATATTGTACAGTTGAGCTTGAATCCTTAAATGATTCTCAGCAATGTTTGCTGAAATGTTTGGAAATTCCTAAATCAACATTTCACAAATAGTAAATGCTCTGTTTATATTTTACGTAGTGTAAACTCCTTCTGATGACTGAATTGAAAAATGACGGTAAGAGATGTATTCTTGAGGCAATGGCTCCCTTTTGGTTGTTTTCTTCTTTTGAAACTTAATTGCAGTAACAGTAATGGCAACGACCAACACTACAACCGCTCCTAGAGTGGACCCTATAATAATACTGAGGTGAGCCGTCGAACTCGTTGACTGATGTCTCTGTGACAATGTTCTCAGCCGTCGACATTTATAACTGTCATATTTAGAATCGTTCTCTTGGTGCTTCTTGTTATTAACCGAAATTGGGCCACTGACAGTTTTGGCCTCCAGGTTATAGTCGCTGACAGCAGTAACGCACACCATGTATTCTGATTCAGTTTTCAGATTATCCATTTGATACTGTCGTTGAGCAGAAGTCAATAGCTCTGTAGTGGTGATTTGTGGGGTGTCTTCCTCATTCGAGTTCACCAGATAGTAATCCAATCGAAATCCACCAAATTTTGTTTGATTTCGCACTAGCCACTTGACGACTATGGAATTTTCTCGTATAACCAGTTGCTCTAATGACGTAATAAGTGGCAACGGACACATGTCGAAAGGTTTTAAGTGAACGAAAACTTGACCCAAATGCTTGGCAGGCTGAGCACACGTCAGACTTTTTCCATTTTCAGTTGGCAGCAAGTGAATGTGATCCTGAAGCCAATCCCATAAATCCTGGTTTTCACAGTTGCATTTCAAGGGGTTTCCTTTTGAGAAAAAAAAAAAAAACAATATTCTCGGTATAAATTATCTAAAATTTTCTTATCACATGCGGAAGAGGAAACGGTAAACAGTGGTAAGAAAGAGAAACAGCCAGTGGCGCAACAGAAATGTTCTGAATCAAAATATACCTCTACAGCATTCATGTTCTGCGTATGTTTTAAAAAATAAGAGTGGTAAAATGTGGAGAAAAGATAGGTACCGATTTATCTTGGGTATAATACGCAGTTTCCCCCCCCCCCCCCCCAAAAAAAAAATTGGGTTCAAAGTCTGGGTGCGTATTGTACGTAGGAGTAGAAATTTCAGCCATTTTCAGAGATACTAAGCACACGTAAAGAATACTGGATCACCCTCCGAAAGCAAGAAAAGAGACGTTTGCTTGCGAACTTACCCTGCATATTATACATTGGTATTGGGATTTTTACATTAACGTAAATCTTGAAACTTGGGATGCGTATTATGCACCAGTGCATATTATACCCAAGACAATAGGTTATGTCAAAACAGAACATTAATCATTCGACTAAGTGCTGCAAAAAAGTTTCTGTGAAATATACATATTTTTATCATCTGTGCAAGATATTTTTTTTTTAAAAGCTGTTATTACCGACTACCACGAGTGTGACATTTTTTGCATTTGCAAGCATACGACTGTTGTCAGAAATATGTTACTGTGCACAATACACGTACTGTACAGAGTGGGATCTTACCCATCGTGCCAAATTTTCCAAAATGTAACCAGGTCAAGTGGCAAAGAATGCCACTTCTCTTCATTTTGCAACATCTGACTTAAGGCACAACGATAATGGCACAAATAAAAAGGGATGGCTTTGCACAGATTTTCCACTCCATCATCTTCCTATATTTAAGTCCATTACAGTGACAACAGCCCAATTTCACGACACTGAAACTGAAAAATGACTGACAGTGGTTGTTTGAGAAACAATTGAAATTATTATTGAAAACAATTTCGCAAGCTTTATGTACAATGATTAGAATGTTACGCCAACGGGTTGGGAGTCGGCCAAGCAGCCATAACGGGCCGAACCATGTTGGAGGCTGCTCGTGGGTAAGACGGAAGTAGCAGTGTGGGATGTAGGAGAAGGGAAATTAGCAGCACCCAAGTTATCTGACGAGAACTGGTGTACCCGACACAACTCTGCCGCACTACATCTTCTATTCATTTAAGCATTCTCGACTACTGAGTCAGTTGTTCCAGGCTAGATATTGCATCGAATATGGTTTCACTTCTTTAGGGCGAAAGACAGGCCTCCAGCGCGACTACCGCCAAATGAAAATAAAGCCGTAGCCCCGTGTGATGTGTTCGACTTAAATTGCACGTAAGAAAATTCTTTCTACATGCAACGTGTAGTTCAACAAAATCCCCAGGTGTAGGAGCTTCCCTACAGGCGTAGGTGAAGGTAAACGATAAATAGGCCAACGATTAAGAAGCAGTGGGGGTCAGCTCCCCAACCGCTTTTTGCCCAAGCCCCACCTAAGCTCCTCTAAAATCCTGGTTGGTGGTGCCTTTAGGGCCCTTCAACTAAAAGGTAATTAGAGCCCCGTCAACTGAATAGTTCTAGTGCAGAGACTGCACAGACACTACAATAATGCGACGATTATTGGGTAAAAAGCAGTACCCAGTTTTACCAAGCGGCCACCCATGTTATTACTAGCTGGGCGTCCAACGCAATATGCCGCTCCTTAAAATGATGGGGAACCCTTTCACTGGATGAAACAAAAATGACAATTTGTTCAGGACACAGGTGGACAGTATAGGTGCTTAAGAAGAAAATCACTAGGAAATTGTAAATAAGAACGCGTTACAGTTTAATAACTCCTTCTTGAATCGTATCTTCCTTAAACTTCAAATTGCCCTTGTGGGGAGTGCGCCCGACTTTGTGAACCACTAGGTTAGAGCGTTAGTTCGGCGGGAAAGGGGTCAGTAGTCGCTATTGCTCAAGGGCGGATCCAGGGACAGATCAAGGGGGAGCACTTCAAAAAAAGTGCGCCCCAAATATTTTTAAATATTCAGAATCCCTTAGTATAATTCTAACTATCAATAACAATAGGTCCTCTAATGCCCCTTAGATTGGACTGGCAGTATAGTCTAGAAATGAGGATAGCAATGCAAAAGTACCTCAATAGTTGCAAAGTTGAATCATGCATCAGTTGAAATATGCGGCCCATTGAGGCACTGAGGGGAAGCAAATGCTTTATTGCCCCCCTGGATCCGCCCCTGCTATTGCTATGAGTGACGTCTATTCTAAGCACATTGCAAGATTGGGAATTCCTTCCCAGTGGCGTAGGGTGGGTTTCTAGCGCCTGGGGCAAGGCAAAAGTTGGCACCCCCTAACTTATGGACAGACCATGGTCTTCTAGACTAGTGGTCAGCAAACTCATCAGTCAAAAGAGCCAAATATCAACAATATGTGATTGGAATTTCTTTTGAGAGCCAAATTTCTTAAACGTACTGTAAACTATCTAGGTAGTAACACGATTTTTAAACTTAATAATGATCTTATTTATTGATAAAAATTAAATTCTTGGAAATGCTGGTTAGGCCGGTGGAATGAGGAGGTAGAAACAGCCATCAAGCAAAATAAGGCTGCTTTCCACAGGTGGTGGGAGTTAGGGGACCAGGGGTCTAAGATACATTATAGGTAGGTCAAAACCACCACTAGGAGGATCACTGAGCACACACCCCAAGCACCAGAATTGTGAGGCCCTCTATGAGCAGTTAGAAACACAGGAAGGAGAGAAAGAGAGGTCTTCAAGCTTGCCAAGGCTAGAGATAAGGCAGCTACAGACATACCTTGAGCCATTACAGTGAACGATAGCAAAGGTAGGGTCCTTTTTTCCCTATCAGAGGTAAAGAGAAGGCAGGAGGAGTACTTCCAAAACCTCTTCAATACTGAAGGGGAGAGAAGGACTTTGCCCCCTATCCTGCATCGACAGAGATGATGGACTTTGCATCAGAGGAAGACGTCGCCAGGGCTCTCAGGAAGATGAAAGGCTTAAAAGCTGTAGGTCCTGATAGAATCCCCATCGAATAATGGCATAGCCTAGGAAGGACAGGCGCCAGGTGGTTAGGGAAACTTTTCTGTAGGTTAGCTGTTGGAGATAGAATGCCATCTTCATTGCATGATAGTTGGATAGTATCAGTCTTCAAGGGCAAAGGAGAAGTCCAAGGTAACTATAGGGGTGAAAAGCTAATGAGCCACTCCATGAAGCTCTCGGATAGAGTAATGGAACGCCACCTCTGGGATAGAGTAATGGAACGCCACCTCTGGGATAGAACTTGTGTCCTTGGAAATCAGATCAGCTTTATGCCAGGTAGGTCCACAATTCAGCCAATCATCATTCTGAGGGACATGATAGAAAAGTATAGGGCAGCAAAGAAAGATCTCCATGTCATCTTTATGAACCTAGAGAAGGCCTACGACAGTGTCCAAAGACAGGTAGTTTGGGAGGTATTATGATAAAGGGGAGTATAAGAAGTGTTTATTCGAATAGTCAAGGATATGTATGATGGTTCCACAGCCAGGGGGAATACCGGGGGCTTTCCAGTGAATAGTTGGGGTGCCCCAAGGTTTGGCACTTAGTCCATATATTTTCATCCTGGTTTTGGAAAAACTCCTTATGGGGGTAGGAGATTGGGCCCCTCAGTGCTTGGTATTTGCCAACGATATCGGAAAAGTTAGCAACAGCAGAGAACAGACAGAAGGGCCTAAACGTTATAAGAGGAGTGATAGAGAAAGGGAGGGCTAAAGATAAACATGACGAAGACAGAGCATTTAGCTTTCAATTGGGAAGGACAGGAAAATAATAGTAACGTATGTTCGAGGAGCGAACTGGTGAAAATATTGCAAGAGGTAAGGTACTTAGGATCAATGTTCCAATGCAGTGGGGAGATAGACTTGGATGTGACCCATAGAATCAATGGGATGGCTGAAGTGGAGACAGGCAAGCGGAGTCCTGTGTGATAGAAGGATCCCAATCAAGAAGAAAAGGGAAGTTCTACAGGGCAGTGGTTAGGCCAACTATGTTGTATGAATCAGAGTGTTGGGCAGTAAGGAAGAGCCACGTCAATAGAATGCAAGTGGCTGAGATGCAAATGCTGAGGTATATGAATGGCATGTCAAGAGCTGATAGAATTAGAAATGCCTATGTTAGAGGTAGCCTGGGGGTGGTGGACATTGCAGAAAAAATGAGGGAGAATAGGTTGAGGTGGTATGGACACGTCATGAGAAGAGGGGAGGAGGAGCTCGTTACGTCCAGGCAGGAGGAGACCGAAGCAGGCGTGGGAACAGGTGGTCCGTAAGGACATGGCAGTGTGTGGGGTGGGCGGGGAGTGGTGGGTTTGAATTGAATGCGTGGCACCCTCTGCTGTCATTCAGTTTGCACACCCAGCACGCCGGCCCTGTCCAGGCTGGTTAGAAAAATACAGGTAACTGTGCTTTAAGAAAATACTTTTGTCACCCAAGTGTGATTTGTGGACACAACAAGTATTGAACACTTTTCACAATGAGACTGGGAACAGGAATCGGAAATCGCAAAATGTGAAAGATATGGCGCGCTAATTTTATACTTCTTATTTTTTCGTTTGAAAACTTTTGCAACCCTTGAAATTTTGCGCCCCCTAAAATTTTGCGCCCCCTAAAATTTTGCGCCCGGGGCGGCTGCCCCCTTGCCCCCCCCCCACGCTACGCCACTGTTCCTTCCTATGTCCTATGGTTCAAACCAAAATAAAAGAGACAGAATCTAAATTAAGGATGTGGAGCAGGGATGTAAAATTCATGCTGACTGAATAATCTCAACTTTAAACCCCTGTAACTACATACAAAGCAAACCGTTCCTTACGGTTGACAAAAAAGACACGTTGCAAGTCGGCAATTTGAATTCCATGATTTGGAGCCATCTTCATCCTACGACAGATGGTTGAGAAGCATAGGGCAGTAAAGAAGGGCCTGCATGCGATCTTTGTAGACCTAGATAGTGTTTCAAGTCAAGCAGTATTGGGGGTTTTAAGAAAGAACGGGGTAGATGAAGGACATATTAGAATAGTACAAGATATGTACAACAGTTCCACCACTAGAGTTAGGACGGCATACCGGAATACTGGTGGCCCGCATCAAGGATCGGCCCTCAGCCCTTATCTATTCACTCTGGTAATGGATGACCTATTGACGGGAGTAGGTGAATGGGCCCCTCAATGCGTGGTATTTGCTGATGATGTAGGTAGGCTTGAAAAGTCCCAAGAGGATACACAATGGGGCTTATAAGACATTACTACAGCTGTGGCAAAGGGGGGCCTGAAGGTGAACATGAAGAAAACATAGTACTTAGCTTTCAGTTGGAACGGTCAGGGTCAAGGGGGTGAAGTACGTTGTGTAAGTGAGGTGATACCAGAGGTGCACACGTTTCAGTATCCAGAATCAGCGTTCCAGACCAATGGGGAAATCGAATCAGACGTTACCCATAGAACCACGAGAGGAGAATGCAAGTGGTCGAGATGCGAATGCTGCGTTACATGAGTGTGGTGTAACGCACTGACAGAGTCCACAAGGAGTACGTTAGAGGTAGCTTAGGGGTGGACAACATCGCGGAGGGGGAGTGATGCGAAGGCGAAGTGGTTGGTGGCATCGGAGGTAGGGGAGACCAAAGCGGACGTGGGAGCAGGCTGTGCAGAGAGACATGGCTGGGAGCCTGGTGGGGGATAGGCGGGTTAGAACTCGCAGATCGGACCCTGCCATAGGCGGGATAATGGTGTGATGAAGATGATGATTTGGAGCACGTGAGACATAGACGACAAAAGAAAGGAGGGGTAGCCGTTCACTTTTGATGGAGGTTCATATTCAAGAAATAGAAGTTAAGGCGTTCCTAATGTAAAAGTTAAGTGGTGCAGGACAATGGTGCCCATAATTTACTAAATTTCACCACCTTCTCTCTCTGTCTCTATGTCGCTCTGTCACTGTCTGACTTTTTCACCTGTTACTCTCTCTGTCTTATCTTTCTGTTTGCCTCTCTCTCTCTCTCGCTGCCCGTCCTTTTCACTCTCTTCCTCTCTCTGCCCCTCTTTCTGTTAAATTGTCTATGTCTATGTGTGTGTGTGTCTGTCTGTTCATTGCTTAATAACTTTACTCTGACATTTAATTTACTCAGACCTTCCACTCATCCGGATTATCTGACAATGGTGTTTTGTGGACTTCGAAACCTCTATCTTTACTTGAACCGCATAATCTTTTATGCTACGTATCGCGCTACGTAGCGAAGAATACGAAAATTGCTGTTCAAAAAAGCTACGTAGCAACTTCGTAGCGTAGGGATCGAATTCTTTTAAAACTGTAGCCAAAACGTCGTAGTGCAGTTGTAGTGCTACAAACGCTACGCCTTTTCGAGTAGGATTCTTTGCGTAGTGCAACATGGCGGCCCCCACAGAAGATATTGCAATTGAATATGGTGGACTGCAATAGGGTAGTTATTGACAGTACCCAAAAAATGAAGCAGAACAAATAAAAAATTGGATAGTTTTCAATTAAAGAAGTAATTTCATTTCAAGATCATTAAGAACATCATCATCATACCCTTAACCCGCCTGTGGCAGACTCGGGTCTGAGGGTCCACTGAACATACTCTAACTGGGGTCACCCCAGCCAGGCGTCTGGAATCCGTAGGAGTATTGGCAACGTTTGTTTGTGGGGGTGCCAACATTAAGAACACAATTTAATTAAAGAAATTGAAATAGTTTAGTCATCTAAGTAGCTATATATGGCAACATGGAGGCCTCCATCTTTGTAGCACTACACATGTTGTTCAAATAGCTGCTACAGGTAGTGCTCTACATGAATTTTCATGACGTCACCATATGCGAAGCTACAAGTATTTCCGTAGCTTAGAAGATTACGCGGATAATCTTTTGAATGTACAGACAAACCTCTCATCTACGGACTAATAGGGAGGACGGGGGGTCCGCCAAAACCGATTGTCCTTTTTTTTTAAGTTATAAAACCACTACAGTACTAGTAGTTAAGCACTGCATTTGGCTACTACAGGTATTTGTTCAGCGCCGGTGCTTGGAATGCAACTTTAATTGCTTTCCACACTTCTACTACAAAGCAACTCCTTGTTAACCCTTTTTCCCCTATGGCAGGGTCGGGTACTTATCTTGTCCCTCTGAATGGATACAAAGGCGATATACTGGGCAGTGCTTTTCCACAGCCGGTTGCCGACCAAAGTTCAACCCCTATGCTTATTTATCGTCGGTCTACTGTTCGTGTGGAAGTCCACCGACGCCAGTAGGCGAGCTCCTATACGAGAGCTTACTCCTATACGAGACTATGCAATATACAGCTTTTATAACGTTACTGGGGGATTATGGATCGACATCTCCGTACTTTTGTCCTACCCCCCTACTTTAAAAAGTAGGGCATTTTAGTTGGGCACAAAGTAAATTCTGTGGAGTTGTATCACGCTATGACATATAGCCTGTTGGTACCTTCTTCTCTACACTTCAGAATACAAAACATCTTTAAGACACTATTGTACCGTGACTGTAAAGTTGTGATAGCGTACATTTTCGAGGAAACAAATCACCTCTGAAGTTCATGGACCCAAATAGGCCTTGGGCAATATTATATACAAATTGTGCAAGAAAACTGCATACTTCCAGATGCATAAGTTGATTCGGTTTCTAGGATATGCATCTAACTCTCCCTCGGAAACTCTCCGGGAGCGGCGAATTGCGTTGGACACACCAGTTCTAGTCTGATCACTGAGGTTAAGCAACGCAACCCTAGCTAGTACTAACAAGGGTGGCCGCTTGGGAAAACTGGGTGCTGCTAATACCCAAAATCGTTGCATTAGCGTAGTATCTGTGCAGTCTCTGCATAAGAACTATGCTATGGACGGGGCTCTAGTGACCTTGTAGTTGAAGGGCCCTAAAACACCAACAAACAAACAATCGGAAATTCCCCGTGTTCACTGGAAAATTATCAGTGGGCGCCCATGGCATAAAACTATCCGGTCTTAGTGTCCAGTGAAAGTTTTTAACGTAAAGCGCTCAATACTCTTATGACAGTGTTCTATGACAAGTAGTTTGGGAGCAATTACGAAAAAGAGGGTAGAAGGGTTTATTTGAATACTTCACGATATACATGATGGTTCCATAGCCGGGGTAAGGACACCTTGGGGCTTCCCAGAGAAGGCAGGGCTGCACCAAGGAGCAGGAGCTCCTGACGGTAGTAGGAGAATGGACCTCTCAGTACAAGGCATTTGCCGACGATATCGGAAAACTTAGTGACAGCAGAGAACAAGTAGAAAAGGGCCTAGACGATAACAGAGGAGCGATAGAAAAGGGAGGGCTAAAGATAAACATCAAGAAGGAAGAGGATTTAGCTTTCAACTGGGAAGGACAGGAAAATACCGGTGACGTATTTTCTAGGAGCGAACTCGTGAAAAAGGTGCGTGAGGTAAAGTACTAAAGCTAGGTTGACACAGTCCAAGTACACTTGGATAAAGTTCACTTGGACGCGGTTCATGCGTCACTTGGGTGCAACTTGGACCATGTATACACTTGGTCAAAGTTAACTTGGATGGCTAGGACCTAACCAAGTTGAGTAGGATAGCTGCGTACTTACTTTGTTCAAAGTGTGACTTGGATGAAATTTAAAATGGCTACCAACATGTAACACACGGAGGGTGAATTAAATATTAATAAAAAAATATAGAAAATCAGCTAGGAAGTGTACTGACAGAGAAAACATAATTTATGGAATTATATGACGATGAGGAAGTGTTGTGGAATAGAAAGCTAACCAAACTACAAAAGCAAAGATGTAAAATATGCTGCAATTGAATGGATTGTGAATAACATGATTTGGCGAGGGTGAGTGGAAAATTAGATTCCTGATTTTAGTGAGGGTGAGTGGAGTCCTGTGTAATAGCAGGGTCCCAATCAAATTAAAAGGGAACTATGCTATATGGATTAGAGTGTTGGGTTGTGAGGAAGAGCCACGTAAATAGAATGTAACTAGCCGACATCCGAATGCTGTGGTATATGAGCGGAATGCCAAGAGCAGATAGTCAGGAATGAGTAGTCTGGGTGTGTGGACATGACGGAGAAAATGAGGGACCTGTTGGAAGATAGGCGAGAGATAGGAGATAGGGCTAGAACCCATAGACCCGACCCTACCTCAGGCGGGATAAGGATAGGATGATGATATGCTGGGTATATCTGCCACTACTACACCTTTCAAAGCCAAATCCGTAATCTTTCTTTTCTTCAGCTCGCTAAGTCACTTGCCATGGAAACCAACAGCACTTGGTCCAAGTAATGATCCAAGTGTACTTTGACCAGGAGAAAGATTCTGATGTGACCCACAGAATCAATGAGGGATGGTTAAATTGGACACAGTCCAGCTATTCTATATGGATCAGAGTATTGGATGGTGAGGAAAGCCACGTCAATGGAATGCAAGTAGGCGAGATGTGAATGCTGCGGTACATTAGTGGGGTGTCGAGAGCTGACAGTATTAGGAAAGAGTATATTAGAGGTAGCCTGGGGGTGGTAGACATCGCCAAAAGAATGAGAGAGAATAGGTTGAGCTGGTATGAACACGTAGGGAGGAAGAGTTCGTTAGGTCCATTTTTAAAATGCAGGTGATCGGAAGCACTCGGAAAGAGAGAGACGTGGGAGCACGGTGTCCATAAGGGCATGATAGGGTGTGGGGTGGATGGAGACTTGGTGGGAGATAGACGGGAGTGGAGGAATAGAACCCGGAGACCCGACCCTGCCACAGGCGTGATAAGGATATGATGATGATAAGCTCAATACTCTACATTCTTTTACTTCTCCCCCTTTCCCAGTACCCAAGACAGCATTGCAGTCAGGGTGCGATATGTAGTCGCTATTCAAATCACAAACGAACAGGCGACATTGAGTGGAAAGCATACCGGTATTTCACTGAAGAAGTAAACAACTCACCATGAATGAGCAAGGAAGTCAGACGAATCTCAATTGGCACCAGTATTAAAATTTGTAAATTCGTTAATCGATTTGCAGATATATCCAGTTCTAGTAAACTGCTCAGGTTGCAAAATGCGTCTGACGAAATGGTAGAGATCAAATTGTTACTTAAATCTAGCTTTTCTAAAGACTGGAGGTAATTAAAAACGAAGGCATCTAGTCTCAGTAACTGATTTCCACGTAATCGTAAAACCCGTAATTTTTCTTGATCGCTCGTGAATTGTGTCAATTCTTTTAATCTATTTTTAGACAAATCCAGATGCGTGAGAGAGGTCAAACCACGAAGACGTTCTCGAGGAACAATCTCAAGATTATTACCGCTCAGGTCTAAGCTCTCCAACAGGTGCAGTGTACTAAATGCTCCAGGAGAGATTTTCACGATTTCATTATTGGACAACATCAAGTGCTTCAGGTAAGTAAATTCGGCCAAGTCTTTCGACGTCACTATTGTCAAATTTGTTTCAACAATTCGCAATTCTTCTAGCTCTGCAACTATTCCAGCGGCGTTAGCCAAATCCTCTCGCAGATTTACCATGGGATTTCGGCTTAATATCAGTGTTTGAAGATTGGGTAAGTGGCTCATATACAAGGAGCTGGTTATAAAGTAGAACCTGTTACTGGACAAATTTAACCTCTGCAGAGACATTAGATAGTTGCATGCTCCTCGAGGTAGACTACTCAATAAGTTCTGAGACAAATCGAGCGTAATTAGAAGACTAAGATTTGCGAAAGCGTTGACATCGATGGCATTCAGACGATTACCGGATAGGTCCAACTTTCTTAGGTTCATTTGGCACTGAAATGATCCATTATTTAATTCGGCGATGGCGTTTCTAGCCAGTGATAGTACTTCTAAATTTGGAATATATTCCAACGCTGGAACTGGACAGCGAACAAGTTTGTTCTCATCCAAGTAGAGTTCTCGCAGGTTTTGCATGTTTTTGAAAGTTCTTGGAGAAAGCTCTAAAAAGCTGTTTCCATTCAAGCGCAACGTTTCCAACTCTTGCAAACCGGTAAAGAGATTTTCGTCTACAGTTGTCAACTCCGTTTCATCCAATTCCAGTTGCACCAAGTTTTGTAACCCAGAAAATGGTTGAGGGCCTAAACTCGACAGGTTATTTTGAGACAGGATAAGAGTCTTTAGACTTGGTAACCACACAAAGTCCAGTTTATATGGATGCAAATGATTATTCCTTAAGTTCAATGAAATCAACGAGGGTAATACTTGAAATGCATCAATTTCAATTTCCTCAATCATGCATTTCTGCAGGATGAGCTCTTGAAGAGAAATTGCACCTTCAAACATGTGTTTCTTTAAAGCAGACATTTGATTACTCGACAGATCCAGTTTCTTTAATTTGCGAAGAAGTTGCAGAAACTGTGGTTCAATTTCTGTGATAACATTATTTGACAAATATAATTCCTCCAGTCTATTTGCACCTCGAAACATTTGGGAACTGATCCGATTCAAGTTATTATTTTCCAAATCCATGAACCGCAAACGCAACATATTGTCAAAGGTGCCTTCTTCAATTGTTGCTATCTGATTATGATCTAGATAGATTTTTTGGATATTTGGCAGGTCCATGAATATGCCCCGACGCAGTTTCACTTGCTTATTGTAATTCAAGCGCAAAACCTCAATTTGTGTCAAACCCAAAAAGCTTGCGTTGTGTAGGACGGCGATTTCGTTCCTGTCTAACTGCAACGACTGTAAATTAGACGAATAGTGACTGAATATATCTCCCATTTCAAAAATTCTGTTGTCATGCATATTAAGATGTTGCAAATTGGCCAAACTCTGTAGTGCCTCCTCTTCAATCACTTCAAGACGGTTGCTCTGGAGGTGAAGTTCCTGCAAATGAGGAAGTGAATAGAAAGCGCCTTTACGAATCCTCTTCAAGAGGTTGTTATTGAGTCTCAAATCCCTTAATTCCACCAATTCTTGAAATGATCCTGGTAGAATGTCAGCTATCCTATTATGGTCCATTGATAAGGATCGTAGCTCTCTGGTATTTTTGAAAACAACTGGATGTATATCCTGAATTTGATTGAAGGACAGCTGCAACTGAGTCAGTTGTTGCATGACGTGAAAGGAACCGCTGTCGATATGACCAATTGCATTGTTTTGCAAATTTAACACTGTAACCTGACTGACGTTAACAAAACTGTCATTCGTTACCCGTAAAATGTTATTGTTGGCCAAAAAGATTTCTCTCAAATTTGGTAAATTGTGAAACAATCCATTAGTTATGCCATGCAAATGGTTATATGTTATATCAACTGTCCGTAATTTGTGATTGTTTTGAAATATTGTTCCATTCAAGCTCATAATTTTGTTGTGACTCAGATCCAGAGTCTCTAACTCTAATAAGTTGGAGAAAGTACTTTTCTGCAGTGTACTTATCTGATTCATAAACAAGGAAAGAACTGTCAAATGTGGCATTGTCACAAAACTTTTCTCGAACAGTACACTCATTTTGTTGGAACTGAGATCGAGGCGCTGCAGAGATGTTAACTTTGTAAAGCCATCGTCAGGAATTGAAGTGATGCCGTTCCACACCAGACGTAGAGTTTCCAGTTTGCGCAATCTTCTCAATGCTTTCAGTGGCACGGTCTTCAATTTGTTATTTACCAGAGCTAATTCTGCTAAGGTGTTCTCAAGGCCCGCAAATGCATATTCGGAAATAGACACAATTTTGTTACTCTGCAAATTCAAACTAATCAGATGCATTTTATAAAAGCAGTAACTGGGCAATTCTGAAATGTTGTTCGAATCCAAGTCTAGTATGCGAAGTTTGTTCTGGTCTTGCAAAGCCGACTGTGGCACTTTCTGCAGACGACTATTAATGATAGACAGACTTTCTAAACTGTTTTCCAATCCATAGAAGGCTTCGTCTGCTAACGTTTCCAAATTGGAGTAGGATACCTGTAAATTCTGGATGCTAACATTCAGAAACAAATATCCAGGGAAATGATTAATACTTTCATCCAAGTGATAAATGCTTAGTGATTTGATTGGTAGTGTAACCATCTCTAGTATTTCTTGTAATTTGGATAAATTAGTTCTTGAGCACTCCAAAAACAATCCTTCTTCAAAATTGTAGCAAGGGCACCAAGGATTATCCTCAAACGAGGGACATCCAACAGTTTGAGAAAGCGCCTGAAGGACTGGGCCCACACTTAGGATAATGATGATGGTTCCATGCAGCCAAGCTGATCTAAACATCCCTTCATTTAACATGATGGAGTATCAGGTAGTCTAAAACAGAAAAAAAAAATAGCAGAACGTATAATTTACAGTGAATCAAATTTACTTATGAATCAAATTTACTTATGAATCAAATATTCCTGAAAGAGAAAAAACATTCATTCGATTCATACCATGAATCCAATATCTAACCCACTTTCAACATTCAATCATGCAAAACGTGTACAGGTATCAATAAAAACAAAGCATGATTTACTGTATACTACAGTAAATTGTATTACGTACCTTCTGGAGGCACGGACCTTCAGTGCTTGAATGCAAAACTCACAATAAGCACTACTCCCCTATTGAAACATTGAAACTCTGTAGAGCCGCATCCGCCGGCCCTGGTTGCAGGTTCAATGTGGGTTCTCTTTTGGGTGAGGACATAAGAGCGCCTTCTGTCAGATGGGAAATAAAGCCGTGGCCCCGTCTGGTGCGGACGATGTCAATTGCATGTAAAAAAACCCCCTTTTACATTCAACGTGTGGATTGGCAACATTCCCAACGTAGGAGCCCCCCTCCCACTGGCGTCATTGGGTTGTTTGTTTGTTTTTGTTTTAGGGCACATCGACTACAAAGGTCATTAGGGCCCAGAAAGACAATCATCATGGTGGGGGTGTAAATGGCCTTCCCACCATGATGGCAATAAATAAGGGCAAAAGCCCACTAAAACTAACAAGAATAAAAAGGCAATAGCCAAATAATTATGGAAAACAAGCACAGGCAAAAGCCAAAACAGACATTAAATGTAAAAGCAGCAAAAGCCAAAACAGACATTAAAAGTAAAAGCAGCAAAAGCCAAAACAGACATTAAAAATAAAAGCAGCAAAAGCCAAAACAGACATAACAATAAAAGTTGCAAAAGCCAATACAGAGAACAATAAAAGTGGCAAAAACCAAAACAGGCATAACAATAAAAGTGGTAAAAGCCAAAACGGACATAACAATAAAAGTGGCAAAAGCCAAAACAGAGAACAATAAACATGGCAAAAGCCAAAACACACACAGAAATAAAAGGCAAAAGCCAAAATAATACAAAAATAAATGCAAAGCTGCTTAAAAGTCATCCAGTAAAGGACACAAGGACAATGGCAACCACCATGATGGTATCGTCCTGTCCAGGACACAAGTAATGGCCAATGACGATAGTGGTGTCGTCCAATCAGGGGCAAGAAAAAGTCACCCCTTTTAGTCACTTCTTATGACATGCAGGTATGCAGTGTGCCTATTCTACCCCGGGCATGCATGGGTAGCGTCGGTGGAGAATAGTGCCCCAACACCATTATCATACCCTTCTCCCACCTGTGGTAGGGTCGGATCTGCAAATTCTACCCCTCCACTTCTGCCTATCTCTCACTAGGTCCCCGTCAACCCACACCCTACCATGTCCTTATGGACAACCTCCTCCCACATCTGCTTTGGTCACTTCTTCAGCTCACTTCTTTGATCACTTCTGCTTTGCTTCGTCAGTTGTCATCAAGTGATGAAGTAATGCCATCAGTGTGATGACAAGTGTTATGCTACTATGTGTGTTATGTTACTATGTGTTATGCTAATGATTGGGGAGTAAGCCAAGCAGCCATAACAGGCCGAACCCTTAGGAGGCTACTCATGGGTGAGGAGGTGGTAGGTGTAGAGGATGCAGGGAAAGGGAAATATGCAGGACCTAGCATTCACTGCCAACGTGGGTATGCAATGCTTAAGGCCTGGTTCACACTTACAAGTTTTACTTGCATGGCGCCCACAATTGCAGCATGAGATACATTAGTTGCAATGGGGGAGCTGCGGTGGCACCGCAGGTATGTGTGTACTCCCTCATTGCAACTAATGTATCTCAAGCCACAATTGCAAGGCCACACGAGCGCCACAGGAGTAAAAATCGCAAGTGTGCACCAGTCCTAACTTCAGTGATCTCATGGAAACTCATGTGTGCAATGCAACGTAACCACACAACACGTGAAAAGGTTCAAAAACGTCAAGTGTACATTGCATTACAATATAGATTAAAGAGGTACAGTAGAACTCCAATTATCCGAATCAATTGGGACAGGATCCCCATTCGAATAATTGGATTTTTTCCCCCAAAAAAGGGCCTAATTTAATTTATTTCTGTTTGTATGTTGAAAATGGGAGAAAAAACTATTGTTAAATAAAAAGAGCTTTTAATTAATTAGATGAAAAGACAACACTTTTACATATCAAGCATACTAAATACGTGTACCACACTGTAAATGAAAGTAATTGCTTGGTGAACATCTCCGTCAAAGTAGGCTGGTTGACTGTATGTACAGTAGAATCCCGTTATATCGAACCTCAGGGGACCGTGAACTTCGATATATCCGAGTTTCGAAATACGAAATTCCATAAATTACTGTATATGGTCAAAATTTACGATTTTGCAAGTGTAAATGTCCCACTATTATACTATCTACAATTTCGATTTTAGGATAAAATATTAAGATCATTATATCGTCGTCATCATCATACCCTTCTCATGCCTGTGGCAGGGTCGGGTTGGTGAGTTCTTGGTCCCATCCACCCGCCCCCACACACACTACCTAAAATACTAAGATCAACAATTTTAAAAAAAAGGAATACGATCACAACATAAAGAAGTTCAATTCTAATTCACTACACTGCAAGCAGCCAATTTCCTACAAATGATTCTGTAAAACTCCTAAAGCCCTAAACTATAATTGTTGTGTCCCCCCTACAATACTTGCAGTGGTGGCCTTTCCTTTCAGGAAGCCCTTCACTTTATCCTCTGGAAAGGCATTCCATTGGCAAATGGTCCTTGTCAAAAGAGACCAGTAGTATGAGTCTGTCTGTGCCCTTATCTCCATCAATTTAAATGTATGATCCTTTCTCTCTTAATACTCAGCCAGGAGCAGACTTCCAACCAGAGGGGTACATCAGAGACTTCATGTGTGGGCTGCCAATGCGATAGCAGTGACGAGATAAAAACCTTTTAGCTCTAGGGGTTTCGATGGGTTAGGGATTTCGGGTGTAGATGGAGTGAGACCCGCTCTATAGTCCCTGTCGACCAAAGTCAAATACTTACTTATGATACTTCGATATACCCCATAGGCTTCTGATCCGAGGGCCTGAAAATCACCTTCGATATAACCGAGATTTCGAAATAAACCAGTTTCGATATATCAGGGCATCTCTCGTATTGATTAACATTGTGTCAGGCGGGACTGGCACTTAAACTTCGATATAGGCAGAATTTTGATATAAGCGAATTCGATATACCAAAGTTCTACTGTATCTGTTTTCGGGCAGCCAAGTCATGCATTATTTTGCGAATCGCAGGACGTTCCCTCTTAATTTTTCTCTGAAATTCTGAAAGTGATTTGGATAATCAGCGACTCTACTGGAGTTCTACAGTAGTTGGAGTCAACCTATAGTCATCGCCATGAAAGTTGACACGTTGGTGGCAGGCAATGGATGAGCCCATTTTTAAAAAAATAGGGAAACGTTCAAGTTATGCAGTTTATCCCACTTATTTGATTGCAAGGGACAGGCGATATTTTTTCGTTCACTAAAATTTTACAGTACATTGCGTATTTATAGTCTCATCATCATCAAACCCGTATCCCGCCTGTGGCAGGGTCGGGTCTGTGGGGTTCTAGCCCTCCACTCCCATCTATCTCCCACCAGGTCCCCATCCGCCCAACAGTCATGAGAGGAGGGCTAGAACCCCCTGACCCACAAATGTAACCCCTGTTTTTGTTCAATAATGCTAGATGAACTCAAATTATCAACTGGAGAAAAACAACTTCATCAGCAATTTGAACACAATTATACTGGTTTGAAGTTGTTGCACCACAATATGGTAGTCCCAAAGTGTGGCATTGAGAGGGGTTAGAAGTTCTAAGAAAAAATGGATCAATCTTCATTTTTTTTCTGAAATAAAATTTTTTCTCAACCCTACAATCACAACATGGGGTCATACTCCATCGTTTTTTTATCCAAAATGTAGATCCAAATATTTTGTATAAATATCACACTTCCCTTTGCCCTTCCTTTGGCCCTTTTCAAATACCTTTATAAGGTAAAAATTAAATGCAAATGTCTGTTGATATAAAAAATGCCAAAGAATGATAAAGTGATATCATCATCATACCCTTATTCCCACTGCAGCATTGGTTTGGTCCGTGCGTTCTAGCCCTCCACTCCTGTGTATCTCCCACCAGATCCCCATCCACCCCATACACTACCATATCCTTATGAACAACCTGCTCCCACGTCTACTTCGGTTTCCTCCTGCCCCAGGTCTTCCACCCAATTGCATTTCTGAAATGGAAAAAAGGAGCTCCTCCTTCCCTCTTCTCATTAGATGTCCATACCACCTCAACCTACCCTCCCTCATTTTTTTCCATGATGTCCATCACTCCCAGGCTACACAGCATTCATATCTTGGCTACTTGCATTCTATCACCATGGCTCTTCCTCACTGCAACAACACTACACCATATACCATAGCTGGCCTAATCACTGCACTATAAAACTTTCCTTTCAACTTGATTGGGACCCTCCTCTCACACAGGACTACACTTCGTTCCTGTTTACACTTGAACCATCACCCATTGATTCTATAGGTCAAATCTCAGTCTATCTCTTCAGTGCTTTAGAACGTTGGTCCTAAGAACTTTACCTTTTGAATCTTTCTTATCAATTTGCCCCTAGAAAGTATGTCACCATTACTTTCCTTCTCTTCCCAGATATAGGCTAAATTTCTCTGTCTTCTTCATGTTTATCCTTAGGCATACTTTTTCATGGTGTCCCATGACCCCCTTGCTTCAAAAATGTCCAAGTGGAGGATTCATAGCAAGGTTACACATTGGGTAAGGGCCTACTTGCATGGTAGGCATCAGCATCCCTTTTAACGTTATCAGATGAGAATGGACACCTTTTGTCAGGGATCTCCCAGGCACTGGCATCACTAGGGGATGTGGGCCACAATGGGTGACACCACTCACACCATGACAAATGGGTAACACCACTCAAACTATGACAAATGGGTGACACCACTCACACCATGACAAATGGGTGACACCACTCACACCATGACAAATGGGTGACACCACTCACACCATGACAAATGGGTGACACCACTCACACCATGACAAATGGGTGACACCACTCACACCATGACAAATGGGTGACACCAAAACAGAAGAAGGAACAGAGCAGAGTGACTTTTTTGGGGGAGAAGGGGTGATACCATGGCGTCACCCAATGGGGAGGCATAACGAGAGGGGGAACGAAGGGGGACAGATGTCCCCAGGTGCAGAAGACAGGGAGTTGAAAAATGCGGTTCGCATTAAGTTTAGAGGGCGCAGATTTCGGTCTTTGTCCCCGAGCGCAGAATACCCTCAGGACGCCACTGACCCAATGTGCCAGCCCAATGTGGATCCTTTGTTGATATTAAATCCCCCTGCAATTGACGGCAAGAGGACACCCAGTGCACTGGGGTGTCCTTAATTGTGCAGAGTTGGCAGTTGGTCTCTGCACACCATTCGGGCCACTGTTGATCACTAACGGCCTGTGACACCATCAGGATTGCATTGGAGGAGGGAACAGGAATGCTGATGTCGTCTGGTAGGCGGGCTGCCTGACGGGCATGGGCATCTGCCACCTCACTGCCAAGAAGGCCAACATGCCCCAGGACCCACATAAACAACACAGAAGTGCCCTGATTATGAATCGTGAGAAGCAATTTGTGCACACCCTGGACGATGGCATATCTGCCATAATATCATCGTCATTTAAGACATCATCCACCAGAAGTTCTTCCATATAATCATGGTTAAAAATGTTCAAATCACCTCCAAAAGAAATTTTAATTCTAGAGCATGTTCAGAGGACCTACAGACCCGACCATGCCACAGTCGGGGTAGGAGTGTGATCATGATGGTAAGATTGTTAAGTGTCATGTACAAGTGCGGAATCTCCTATTGTGTATGCTAATTTCTCACAGACTAAGACTTCTTTGACTGGTTAATACCAGGTTCGGTGGATTTATCAGTGTCTTGGGCCTTAGACTGACTATATTTCCGGAACAAGCATACAGTATGCATATTTGGCAAATTTTTTTAATGAAATGCAAACTGCACAGCATCAAAATCTCATAAAAATAAACCGCATAAAAGGAGACCCAACTGTATACATTTTTTTTTTTTAAAAAATTATTTAAAGTACAGTATGATTAACTTGCACAAATGATTAGTTGTATTTTGCCAATATGTGACTCTCACACATAAGCATATGTCTAAAATGGCATATCATTATATGTCCAAGGCCGCCAATGAAAGGCTCTGAAAATAATATGATCCATATCTGAAAATATTCATCATCATTAGCCCTTATCGCGCCTGTGGCAGGGTCAGGTCTACGAGTTCTTATCCTCCACTCCTACCAGTTCTAGCCCCACCAGGCTCCCCTCCACCCTGAACGTCTCCTGCCCTGTTGTAACACCTGCTACCACGTCCGTTTTGGTCTTGCCCTACTCCTTGCCTTTCTCATCATATGCCTATACCACCTCAACCTACTGGGACGCAAATCCATGTGGGACCGAGAGCTGAAAATCCAGGACGAATAGTCACCCTAGCCTAACGAGCTCCTCCTTCACTCTTCTCATTACATGTCCATACCACCTCAACCTACCCTCCCTCATTTTTTTCCATGATGTCCACCACCTCCAGGCTACCAAGCATTCACATCTTGGCTACTGCATTCTATCAGTATGGCTCTTCCTCACTGCCCAACACTACACCATATACAGTATAACCTCCCAAGTTGACCACCTCCATATGTTGACCACCTCTTTAACTTGACCATGAATCATTGGAACCAAAATGCTCCTATAAGCATACCATTGTGGGCACACTCCATAAGTTGACCACCTCTGGATATTGACCACTGACCACCTACAGTTGGCACAACAGTCATCATCACCTCTCTATGTTGACCATTTTGGTGCAATCATGCTCCAATCGGCCAGCTGTGTACAAAATTCACTCCACCAGTCGCTCATAGGGGAAAACCCTTTTCACTACGCATCTTCTTGTCAAAGTGAAAGAGTGTATGTAACATTATGTCAAAGCGAAAAATAGTGGAGCTAACGATAGAAAAGAAGGTGGAAGTTCTGGACCAAGAAAACGCAGGGAAATCTCAGCGAAAGATAGCCAAAGATTTTGGGATTTCGAAAACAACAGTGGTGAATATTGTCAAGGCAAGGGACAAAATTTTGAAAGCATTTAATGAAAATTGTTCTAGCAGAAGAAAAAGGATTGTGGCTGATGATTTGGATCAAAAAGTTTTTCAGTTTTTCTCAAGTTGTCGATCCAAGAACATTCCTTTAACTGGGCCACTGCTTCAGGAAAAAGCAAAAGTAGTCGCCCAAGCACTGGGACGTGAAGATTTCTCTGCCAGCAATGGTTGGCTGGAATGGTTCAAACTGTGGCATAACATTCAATGTTGTTCATTAAGTGGCGAGTCAGCAGATGTGAATCTTGTTGCTGCTGATGACTGGAAATCAAAGCTGCCTACGTTGATTGCAGAATACAGTCTGACAGATATTTTTAATGCCGATGAAACGACTGTGTTTTACAGACAGCTTCCAACCCATTCCCTTGTTCAGAAAGGCTATCTGTGCAAGGGTGGCAAACAAGCTAAGGAATGCGTAACTGTCCTTCTCTGCTGTAGTGCCTTGGGCAAAAAACTAAAACCTCTAGTCATTGGTCATGCTGAACGTCCTAGAGCATTCAAGCAAAATAACGTGAATCCAAAAACCTTCCAGTGCAATACTGCTTCAACAAAAAAGCGTGGATGACCAGTTCTGTTTTTTTGGACTGGGTGAAAAGTGTAAACACAGCCATGAAGCACAAGCATCGGAAAATTGTCATTTTGGTAGACAATGCTACTAGTCATGGACCCATTGAGCTCACAAATGTTTGGCTGCTGCATCTACCCCATAACTTAACATCAGAGGTGCAACCTCTTGATCAAGGGATAATCCAAACAATGAAGCTCCACTACAGCCGGCAGTTGCTCTACATGTTAATTGCAAATGCTGAAGACTGCCAAAAGGCCATGGAGTTTAGTAAGTCGATCACTATTCTAGACTGCATTCGGTGGGTCGCATCAGCCTGGCAATGCGTTTCCAAGATCACCATTGCCAAATGTTTTCAACAGTGTGGTGTACCAATGGACAACCCCAACGTTGCTGAAGTGGATATTGTTCCCACTGATGAACAACTATTGAACATGGAGTTGGTCAGTGTTAATGAAATGATGCAATATGAAAGCAGTGTGGAGCTTCATGAGACCCTTGGTAGCGATACTGAGAGCATACTGCTTTCTGTAATCAGTTCAAAAGAAACAGAGGAAGAGAGTGAGGAATCCGAGGAAGAGCAAGAGAATTTTCAAAATGTCACTGTTCAACAAGCATCACTCTATATTAAAGAAATAGTGTGCTTTGCAGCAGGCACCTCTGGAAGCTTACTAGAAAAGGCATTTGATCTTCAGAAAGAAATCGAGCAAGTGCATGCCACATCCAAGTCCTCAAAACAAAGTGCAATAACAGATTTCTTTAAATCCACATAATATACTGTACATCCATGTTAATGCTCACAATATTTTTACATACATACTGTACATAAATGTATGTTATTTATACTGTATGCTCATGAAACCTACATGATTTCTTCTGATCTGTTCTTTTATTAAATATGTACAAATGTACATTTATAATTTTATGTGACCTCCATATGTTGACCGGTTTTGCTTGGAACAGTGACTGGTCAGGTTAGGGAAGTTATACTGTACCATACATAGCTGGTCTAACCACTGCACTGTAAAAATTCGTTTTCAACTTCATTGGGACCCTCCTAACACACATGGCTACACTTGCCTGTCTCCATTTTAATCATCACCCATTGATTCTGGCACTCCATGACCACATTGCTTCAAAAATGTCCAAGTGAGGGATTCATAGCAAGGTAGGCTTCAGCATCTTTTTTTAATACCATCAGAGGAGAATGGAGATGCTTTATGTTAATGATTATGATATTGTGATATTGTTAATGATATTAAATCCTTTGTTGAGAAATTTGCAGATGACAAATGCATAACAAGAATGGTGGAAGAGGGATTATCTTCCTGTGCAGAACTGTAACAGGACATAAATATTTTTGACTCAGGCAGAAGATGGGTGTTGACATTAAATCTGTGCAAATGTAGCTTTCTTAAGATAGTCAGGTCTTGGAAGCAATGTAAAGAAGAATATCCAATATTGAATAAGCCCTAGAGTCCCAACAAGGGGGTTACCAGTGACCCTATACATCTTAAACTGCATCACATCTTTATGTTGAAGTTGACTGGCATGGTGGCACAGAAGCCAGCAGTACAGGCTCCACCCCAGGAAGAGTCATACCCAGGCTGGCTAGACCATCCAACCACCACATACAGGTGGTTAAAAGCACCTGGGTCGGGGGGAGACCAAAGCAAAATTGGGAGTGGGAACAGGGAGCATGTTAGTGTGAGGGGTGGACAGGGACCTAGTGAGAGATGTGTGGTAGTGGAGGACTAGAGCCTGCAGACCCAACCCTGCCACAGGCACTGCCGAGATGGGTCATAAAAACAAACCAGTCAATTGTGAAATTTCCATTTCCTGTAACAAACTGGAAGTAAGGGTGCCATACTATATATTTCTTTAACAAACTATCTGGCATGTTAGTACATCAAGAAATCTAACTTTTAAAATTTTTGGCACACCAGCAGAAATAGGTTCGCCACCCCTGAGCAAATTAGTTTAATAATATCATAATTTAAGACATCATTCACCAGTTCCTCTATATCATCATGGTTTAAAATGTTTAAATCACTTCCAAAATAAGTTTTAAAATTTAGAGCATGTTCAGTGCAGCCAAGTTGCATTGGAGACACCAGTTCCTGTGAGATCACTGAAGTTAAGCATAGCAAGCCCACGTCAATACACACTTGGGTGGTTGGTAAAGTACGATGGGTGCTGCAAATTAACCCTCTCCTTCGTCCTTTCACCTACCTCCTCATCTCCCGCAGGCAGCCTCCTAAGGGTTCGTCCTGTTATGGCTACCTGGCTTACTCCCAACCCACGAAACTAATCTAGAGAATCCAGAGATATCCAGTGGACCTGCAGTGGACTAGTTTTCCTGCTACAGTCAGGATAAAAGCACCTGGGGCAGGGGGAGACCAAAGCAAATGTGGGAGTGGAAGCAGGGAGCATGGTAGTGTGTGGGGTGGACAGGGACCTGGCTGGAGATGCATGGGAGTGGAGGGCTAGAGCCTGCAGACCCAACACGGTAGGGGAATGCAATCACATTCATTATAGCCAGGAATTCGTTACAACCAGGAAAGCTGTTTTCTGTGATATTACCCCAAATATAAAGAATTTGTGGTTTTGGTAGTTCTGCAAAACATCTGCAAACTCCTATCCTTTGCCAGGACCTTGGAAACCATTCGTAACATCCAGGAATTCGTTACATCCGAGATCGTTATAGCGGGGTTTTACTATATTTATTTTGCCTGCAGTTGGTCAAAAGTTGTGCAGTGGTTCTACAAAGGTCATTAGGGCCCAGAAACACAATCACCATGGTTAGGGTGTAAATGGCCATCCCACCAGAATGACAATAAATAAGGGCAAAAGCCCACTAAAAGTAATAAGAATAAAAAGGCAATGGCCAAATAAGTAATGAAGAATAAATTCTGGCAAAAGCCTAAACAGACACTGAAATAAAAAGGCAATGGCTAAATAAGTAATGAAGAATAAATACAGGCAAAAGCCTAAACAGACACTGAAATAAAAAGGCAAAAGCCAAAACTTATGCAGAAATAAAAAAGGCAAAAGTCAAAACGACAAATGAATAAAAGGCAAAGCTGCCAGAAAGGAAAATGTGTCTAAATAAAATTTTGTGAGAGGCCAGCCTCTTTAACAAATACAAGCAAGCTCTCAACCCCCTGGGGGGTTATCCCCAAGTGAGGTGGAGAGCTCTGGACTGACCCCCAGTTGGTGTCTAAGTTCACAGTATCTCTCACAGTGACTAAAGATATGTGCCACTGTAAGAGACTCCCAACAGCAGTCACACCACAGTTCATTCTCACCCCACAGTATGTGGAGTGGGTGAGGAAGGTGTGACAAATTCATAGCCAGGCAAGCACAACCTCCTCCCTGTGTGACTGGCAGCATGAGGAAATCCAATGCATTGGAGTGTCTTTCAGTGTGTGGACTTTGTTGGTGGTCTCCACAAAGCACTGGGGCCACAACTGATCATGGACGGCCTGCCACACCAGCAGTGTTAGGTGGGATTCAGAACGTTCGCCCCCGACATTTCGCCCCCGGAGCTTTCACCCCCACACATTTCGCCCCTCGGACGTTTCGCCCCTCGGATGTTTCGCCCCTGGGAGGGCAAATGGCCGTCTTTTTGTTATTTTTTGTTATTCCGTTTTAGGTAAGGTAAAATGAAGCTGTGGGAGCGTGTAATAGAATGTTGCCTCAGAGACCAAACTCAAGTCCGGGGGAACCAATTTGGGTTTATGCCAGGTAGGTCCACCATGGAACCAATCTTTATTCTGTGCCAGATGATAGAGAAACATAGAGCAGCAAGGAAGGACC
This sequence comes from Trigoniulus corallinus, assembly GCA_013389805.1. Classification (NCBI taxonomy): domain Eukaryota; kingdom Metazoa; phylum Arthropoda; class Diplopoda; order Spirobolida; family Trigoniulidae; genus Trigoniulus; species Trigoniulus corallinus. The sequence goes on along the minus strand of JAAFCE010004209.1, from coordinate 25,393,712 downwards.
TCCATGCAGTATTCGTTGACCTGGAGAAGGCATATGATAGTGTCCCTAGACAGGTGCTATGGAGCTTTTTAAGGAAGAAGGGGGTTGATGAAGGCCATATTAGGATAGTGCAGGATATGTATGAGGGTGCCATTACTAGGGTGAGGACAGTGTGGGGAAACACTGCAGGCTTCAATGTGCAGGTCGGTGTGCACAAGGGTCAGCACTTAGTCCATATCTATTCACTCTGGTAATGGATGAGCTGCTGACGGGGATAGGGGAATGGGCCCCCAGTGCCTAGTATTCGCTGATGATGTGGGAAAGCTCGAGGGGTCCAAGGAGGATGCACAAAAGGGCCTACAGGACATTAAGACAGCAATGGAAAGAGGGGGTTTCAAAGTAAACACAAATAAGACAGAGTACCTAGCTTTCAATTTTAGCAGCCAGGGTCAAGGGGGTGAGATCCGTTGTGAGGGTGAGGGTATACCAGTGGTGCAACAGCTTCGTTACTTAGCATCAGTTTTCCAGAGCAATGGGGAGATAGACTCAGACGTGACCAATACGATTAATGCAGGATGGCTGAAGTGGAGGCAGGCTAGTGGAGTCCTGTGCGACCGCCGGGTCCCAATAAAGTTGAAAGGCAAAGTTTACAGAACAGTCGTCAGGCCCGCCATGCTGTATGGCTCAGAGTGTTGGGCAGCTAGGAAGAACCATGAAAGGAGAATGCAAGTGGCTGAGATGCATATGCTGCACTACATGACTAGAGTGTCACGAGCCGACAAAGTACGAAATGATTATGTTAGAGGGAGCCTGGGGGTGGGGGACATCGCAGAGAAGATGAGGGAGAGGCGGTTGAGGTGGTATGGGCATGTAATGAGGAGAGAGGAGGAGGAGCTTATTAGGTCCATTATGGGTTGGCATGTGATTGGGGGCACCAGAGGTAGGGGTAGGCCAAAACGGACGTGGGAGCAGGTGGTGCTGACGGACATGGAGAAGTGTGGGGTGGAGGGCGACATAGTGGGGGATAGGAGGGAGTGGAGGAGGAGAACCTGCAGACCCGACCCCGCCATGGGCGGGAGAAGGGTGAGATGATGATGATGTTTTAGGTAAGGTAAAAATCAAGGGCTACTGCCAACTGACCCTTGAGTTAATGCCAGCCCTTGATTTTTACTTTATTTTGGTCGGTTTTTTTTGTTATTCCGTTTTTACCTAGAAAAACAGCATTGTTCGTTCGGACGTTTTTCTGAGTTTTTTAAGGAATAGGTTAGGTGAAAATTCAGCAATTTCAGCAAGAATGCATTGTGGAGGACATCAACGGTAGAAATTTAATAGACTTTCTGAAAGGCATAGCCTAAATATCTGGAAATTCACTTTACCATCTAATAAAAAAAATGATATTAATTTAAAAAACCACTAGTGCCCTACAAATCGATGTGTTTTCGGCTGTATCTTTGCCGACTCCGTTTTTAAAATTCGGACATAAGGTAGCAACACGCGCATGCGCCAAATTTTACGTTGGTAGTTTTAAGCATCCACGCTGCCACTATTTTTTTTAAGCAAAATTTAGCAGACGAACATCACTTAAAAGACTTTGACGACGTGAATTTTACGTTTTAAGTTTGCGTTTACGTCGTTTACCGGCCATTTACCTTCCCAGGGGCGAAACATCCGAGGGGCAAAATGTTCGGGGGCGAAACGTCCGAGGGGCCAAATGTGTGGGGGCGAAAGCTCCGGGGGCGAAAAGTACCCAGGGGCGAAATGTCGGGGGCGAAACGTCGGGGGCGAAACGTCAGGGGCGAAATGTCGGGGGTGAAACTTCCGTAAACTGTGTTAGGTACATCTAACAGGTGAGCCACATGACGGGCATGAGCATCTGCCCTCTCATTCCCCATGATGCCAACATGCCCTGGGACCCACATAGACAACACTGTCTTACCCTGCTTATGAATCATGAGCAGCAATTTGTGCACACCCTGGACGGTGGCATGTCTGCCACAATGGATGTGCAACAGCTAAAGGGAGGATAGGAAGCCAGTCACAACACTGAAGTGCCTGTTGGTTCAACAATTGGATGAGTTCTAGTGCCCTGTGCAGAACTGTGAGCTCTGCAGTTAAGACGATGTGTCCTTCAACCAATCCATGAAAATAAAAGCATGGCCCCAATAGGTCAGAGAGAGGCGTCCAAACTCTTGTTGGTACACTGACCTATCAGTACTGGTTTTGGTGAAGGCTGCCAGAACTCAATTAAAACTTGGCTCTGGCACTGTCCAGGGCGGCACAGAGGGTGGCAGTACAGGTGCACCTTAGGCAGTCACACCCAGGCCAGTAAGACCATCCATCCACCATCCACTGACAGTCGAATGGCCGTCACAGCGTGTCACTAAAAATGGCTGGGTGTGTAGGGTGCTGCAGCAGACTACTGCTTAGCTGTAATGGCAGCCATAAAAATTTACTCAGTTATAGTAAAAAGAACATTTCTTCAGTATTAAAGGCATTCAATTCTTGAGGACTGCAGGTTACTAGGTGTTGGAAACAGAGGGATTCATGCAGGAAGTAGATAGGCAAGTAGACTGGGATTTGGAAGTGACAGCTGATGCAACGTGGGACATGTTCTCAAGAACAATTACAAAATGTGGGGAAGCCACTTTAGTTGAGGCTAGAGTAGAAGATACACTCCAGGGCAGGCAGATATGGTGGTGGAATAATGCAATAGAGGAAGCCACCAAAAATTAGAAGGTTGCATTCCATAGTTGGATGGAGATAGGGGAACATGATTCTAAAACGTGCTACAGGCAGACCAAGGCCACAGCTAGGAGGATCATTGCTTTGGCCCTACACCAGAAGTGTGATGTCCTCGATGATAGAGACAAAGGAAGAATGTAGACTGCCCAAGACCAGAGATAGGGTGATTAAAGATTTACCATTAGCCATAACAGTGAAGGATAGAAAAGATAGAATCCTGTTTCCTCCTTATGAGTTAAAGGAATGGGGAGAGTATTTCTGCAGTCTCTAATTCCTGCAGAGGGAGAGGACATGGTAATGGTGGGGTAAATGGGTGATCTTTGGGATATAGGCAGGTGTGTAGGGCTAGAACCAGCGGGCCGACTCTGCCACAGGCGGGATAAGGGTATAGTGGTGATGATAATGAGAAAATGAGCATTTCTAATGTCATCATTATTTTTCCTTAGCCATTTCATAGATTGGATTGGATTAGTTTTGTGGGTTGGGGATAAGCCAGGCAGCCATAACAGGTTGAACCCTTAGGAGGCAGGTGACGGATGAAGGAAAGGGTTAATTTGCAGCACCCAACGTTCTTTACCAACCACCCAAGTTGGTATTGGCGTGGGCTTGCGCTGCTTTACTTCAGTGATCTCACAGGAACTGGTGTGTCCAATGCAACTTGGCTGCACAACAACGCAACGCATGGATGTTGTAATGCAGCGTGAGTTGTTGTAAAAAATCTTCTCGTTGACCAATGTGCATATTTTTGACTTAATTACCATTACTATGGTGAATAGTAATGTTAACTATCGAGGCTGGCACTTATGAAACCCTGAATGAGAATGCATGTCAGGAGCAGAAAATTACCATGATTATTGAGGACTCCAATAATGAAATTTTGGAAGATATTCTCCTAGGAGAAATCCCAAGCGCCTCTAGGACAAGGAAAATTAGGATTTGCGCATTCTGCCCTAGTAAAATAAAAATTATGACAACGTATTCCTGCGTGACCATCCATAAATAAAAATTATTTATGATAAGGTCCATCATTCGTTATATCCAACCAAATTACAAAAACTTTTATAACTTTTCATCGTTATTAACAGGAAATTTGTTAAATCTCATTCGTTATATCCAATCGTTTTACAACATAAACTCCTATCGTTTTGCCAGGACCTTGGAAACCATTCGTAACATCCAGAAATTCGTTATATCTGAGATCGTTATAGCGGGGTTTTACTGTATTAAATTGTTTGCATTTATTGGAATGTAAAGTTTCTAAGATTATAGAACCGTTCCAGAAATTTATTATCGTGTGATTCTTAAGCACTGTCCCTACTTAAAGTACTACAAAGGGAGACAGTAGTCCACCTTTTGGGTAAAAGTGTAGTTTAACCCAAGGAATTATTTCGTCATTCGTAGCAGATGAAATGTGGCGCTTCGGTCAGTATAACTTCGTCAAATACTCGTTCCAGGGTCAAGAACTTAAAGGTAAAGAACTTCATGGATTTATTTAATGAATATCTTTTTCGTTATTTCAACTGGAAGCTTCCGATTTATTTAATGATTTCGATTCATGAATTTATTTCTCGTTATTTTAACTGGAAGCTTTCGATTTATTCAATGATTTCGATTCATGAATTTATTTCTCATTATTTTAACTGGAAGCTTTCGATTTATGCAATCGAAAGCTTCCAATTAAAATAACGAAAAAGATATTCATTAAATAAATTTATCAAGTTCTTTACCTTGATTTCAACACGCCTAATATTTGGCGAATCACATTATGTCCAAACGATTTAAAAACAATACCATGTGCAGCAAGCCCTGGAACGAGTATTTTGACGACGTTATACCGACCGAAGCGCCACATTTCATCTGCTACGAATGACGAAATAATTCCTTGGGTTAAACTACACTTTTACCCACATTTTGCATATGCCCATAGTGCCTTTGGATCACTTTAACACACAGGGGTTTGTTTTAGTCAAGTTTAATCTGTCTACACGTGCCTAAAGTTTCAGGTAGAACTTAAGAATTACCCTATACAGCATGAACAAAAAGTAACCCCCCCCCAAATCGCAAACCGAGTGGGAAATGGAAAAAAGGATGCCACGAACAAATAAGAAGTACAGTAGAACTTCGATATATCGAACTCGCTTATATCGAAATCCTGCTTATTCCCGCTTATATCGAAGCTTGAGCGCCGGTCCCGCCCTATGTAAATTTTAGCTTTACATATAATTCCGGATTTGGATATATCGAATCTCGGATATATCGAACTATTTTGCACGGTCCCCTGAGGTTCGATATAACGAGATTCTACTGTATGTGGGTATCCAACAGTGGTGACCATTGCGTGACCTAGAACCTAAATATTCGGCCCTTTGTGGGCCCTATTTTGGGACCCAAATGCGATACACACAAAATATCAATTGCAAACTTATTGAGCATAGGAAATTATATACCGCATTTACACATTCGCGAATACGACGAGTCGAATGACGAGGCGAGACTTTCGTCGAAATGTTCGCATTCATACTTTGCATGAAGAATGACTGTTCACACATTCGCCGAATGTCTCGTCAGATGGTCATTCTCCAATCACCTCGTCGCTAGCGCCCTTTCATTCGTATTGTCTCGACAGCTGGTGATTCTGAAATCGCCTCAGGTCACTCGCGCCCTTTGACTCGTGTCAAAAAAACCGCTTCCAACACGAGCGCCACGAATGGCGAGGCGAACCACGAGGTGAATGTCGAATGTGGTGTTCACACATTCGTCGAACATGCTCGCCTCGCCACTCGCCTCGTCGTATTCGCGAATGTGTAAATGCGGTAATACACAACGTAGAAAAAAATCCTTCAAATCAGACCGTTGGGCACCTCACAAAATGCATTTCATGTCACTAAGGACGGCTGAAGGTCACAGCCTTTGGAAGAAACAGCTAAACATGTAATAGGCCTACTCATAATAATGTTACTTGTGCACTGTTGGATTCAATGTTTCCAGGCCAATGGGTTGGTGAAAGTGGTCCCATTAATTGGGCAGCATGTACATCTGATCTTTATCTTTTCGAGGTAAAAGGTAATACCGCATTTACACATTCGCGAATACGACGAGTCGAATGACGAGGCGAGACTTTCGTCGAAATGTTCGCATTCATACTTTGCATGACGAATGACTGTTCACACATTCGCCGAATGTCTCGTCAGATGGTCATTCTCCAATCACCTCGTCGCTAGCGCCCTTTGATTCGTATTGTCTCGACAGCTGGTGATTCTCAAATCGCCTCAGGTCACTCGCGCCTTTTGACTCGTGTCAAAAAAACCGCTTCCAACACGAGCGCCACGAATGGCGAGGCAAACCACGAGGTGAATGTCGAATGTGGTGTTCACACATTCGTCGAACATGCTCGCCTCGCCACTCGCCTCGTC
>JAAFCE010004209.1:25250319-25387568 GCA_013389805.1 Trigoniulus corallinus | reverse complement strand
CTCGCCACTCGCCTCGTCGTATTCGCGAATGTGTAAATGCGGTATTAGGTGTTAATGGTAATATATAAGCACGGGCAGCTCATGGACGCGCAAACCTAGGCAGCTGCCTAGGGCTGCAAATTTCAAAGGGGCGGCTAATTTCAAAGGTGCCGTGCAGTCTATCAGTTATTAAAAATGTTCATAGTCCTGGGGTCCCCAAACTTCTCTGGATGGTGGGGGCTTTTCTAAATGTTGGCTTTTTCCGAAGTGCGTTGTTGCAGTCATAGCAATGCTTTGCAAATGGGACAAATGCCAAGGGCGTGAGGGAAGTTTGGACAATTTAGAACTACATTCAATTTTATGAGGGAGGGGGCGATGGACCCACTTCCCTAGGGAGCCTGGAACTCACAAGCTAGGCCTGGATGTAAGGAATAAATTTCCATAGTAATTTACAGATCTTATTCATTAATAAAGACATTCTGTTACTTTTATGAGCATTACATTTTAGCTTTTGCTTCCAAATGGTGAGCCCTTCAGCCGACTTCAATGACATCGAATTCATTTTGTGAGGTGCCCAATGGTCATGGTCTGATTTGAATGATTTCTTTTTGCATTGTGTATAATTACTACGCCCAATAAAGCCCAGTGCAAAATGAGACGCAGTCTCCGCAGGTGATGAACTATAAATTTCTGTGGCTCACATGATAGTATGCAGTTGCGCATGTTAAGTCGCAGGGTGACGTGACTCGGTGACTGAGCCACGAGACCCTGCGGAGTGCAATGTCAATGCCACAGTTTCCTGCGTGAAGTTGGCATGACAATAAGGCAAGGCGCAAAATGAGACGCAGGGTGACGTAGGGTGTAGCAACCCTGTGAAATTCTGCTAGCAGGTAATCACGGTAATCTTCCACTTTAATGGTTTTTATTATGGCGTCGTTGGAAGCAGACGCTTCCTTGCGTTCGCTAAACACAAATGCTCGTTCCGGGGCCGATATTGCACGATGCACAAACGGGTGTATAAACGATTTATTATTCCGACGATGTGTTATCAAATTATTCCAATTTATTTCTGAATTTGTTCATGAAATTAGAAATGATGGGCTACGCTTTCCCTTTTACCGGGTTGTTCTATTTTGCACTTTCCATTGGGTTCGTTGCTGTTTTAGGGCAAAATTATTAACGAGAACAAGTAGGCAACAAGTATTTTTATGACTAAACATTATTTTCAGGGAAGAAAGCAATTCTTCAGAGATTTTGCTGTGCCTAGAAAAGCGAGATTCCTGGCTACAGGAGATCATTCACAGAATCGATATGTATCTTGTTCGCAGGCTGGAGAACCGAAAGTAGAGATTATGCATGCTTGTCGGAATAATCATTAAAATAATTTTATAATAAATCGTTGGCATAATTTGATAATATATCATAGGAATAATAAATCGTGTATACATCGTGCAACATCGGCCCCCGGAACGAGCATTTGTTATACATTTGTGTTGGAAGCGTCTGCTTCCAACGACGCCATAATAAAAACCATTAAAGTGGAAGATTACCGGTAATCACCGCACATTGAATCGCAGTTCTTCACCATACTGGTTTGATATTTGCATCAAATAACAAGAGAACTTCTCTGCTTTGCACCGCTTTTTGTTATTAGGGAGTTTTGTGTTCCGGTTACGGGAATAGAAAATACAGTATTGAATACGGGAAAATTGCAATTCGGTAGAAAACCTAAAAAGTGTTTTAGTTTTGCGTTACGCATAGTGGGGCACGCACAGTGGCGGCACCTACTGGTGAAGGTCCCCAAATCTATCGCCGCCATTTTTTTATACAAGAATGCGGCACGCACATGTGCGAGAAATTCCCGTATCTGGTTTGCGTACAACGTGAACGAAGCCCTGTTCACGTAGCTCTGGGAAGAAAAAAAAAACGCTTACGTTTTGCGACGCATACGCGGATGCATTTGCGTCTGCTAACATGCGTTACGGTAAGCGGTTGACGGCAACACAAAACTCTCTATTGTCACGCCAACTTCACGCAGGAAACTGCGACATTGGCACTGCGCTCCGCAGGGTCACGTGGCACAGGGACTGAGTCACGTCACACTGCGGCTTAACATGCGCAATTACATACTATCATGTGAGCCACAGAAGTTTATAATGAGTCACCCTGCGTCACCTGCGAAGACCGTGTCTCATTTTTCGCTGGGCTTTATTTGATGCAAGTATGGTGAAAAACTGCGATTCAATGGCCTGTGATTGCCTGCTAGCAGAATTTTGCAGGGCTGCTACATCCTGCGTCTCATTTTGCGCCTTGCCTACGTCTGCATTGGCATTTTGTGTGTACGACATTTGGGGCCCAAGAAAAATCTCATAAAGGGCCGAATATTGAGGTTCAAGGTCACGCAAGGGTCACCGTTTTTACATTTCTCACTCCGTTTGTGAGGGCGCGGCGAATTGCGTTGGACACAACAGTTCTCGTCTGATCACTGAAGTTAAGCCGCACAAACCCAGCTAGTACTGACATGAGTGGCCGCTTGGGAAAACTGGGTACTGCTAATACCCAAAAATCGTCGCATTAGTGAAGTGTCTGTGCAGTCTCTGCATAAGAACTATGCTGAGGATGGGGCTCTAATGACCTTTGTACAGTAAAATCCGTTTAACACGAAAACGCTTAACAGGAAATAACGGTTAACACGAAACAACACTGCGGTGCGGACAAAATACTCTGTAATTCCATAATTTTTTTTTTCTTTTAACACGAAATTTTTTTTTCTTTAAATTTTTTTTTTTCTTTTTCCTTCTCAGCTAACAAAATACTGGATATACAACATATACCAGACTTTTCATTAAACTAAACAAATAAACAATGGTTGTCACTGTTGCTAGATTACAGCCTGGGTTCAGGATGGTAGATGAATGTCATTGACAAACCTTTCAAACTCCCAAAAACAATCATTCTTTTAGCCTTCTTTTTTTTAAATTATGCATTTGTAGCCTACATCGTTATTTAAATTCAAAATATTGAATCTAATACAATGCCCACAAATGTAACTTTTAGTAAACATCATCACACCCTCATCCCACCTGCAGCATGGTCGGATCTGTGGGCCCACTGAACATGCCCTGGACTGGGGCCATCCCAGCCAGGGGTCTACGACAATTGGGTGAACGACAGTTGGGTGAATGACAATTGGGTGAACGACAATTGGCTGAATACGACAATTGGGTGAACGACAATTGGTGTGAGCCCCCCCCCCCTCGGTAGGTGGCGAGCTCCTGCACCTGAAAATTTTTGCCTCATCTAACCTCTGCAAAGTAGAGAGGGTTGTTTTAGGTGCAAATGCCATCTTATACACGCACTCGGGGCCTCTGCCCCCTCCCCCAAAAGCAGCCCGCCCGTCTCGGTTCAGTATTGTACCTAGAACTACATGACTAGAACAGTTGGCAAGCGAGCATACTACCAATCAATAGGTGAAATTTTCATTCCCTGTAACAAAGAGGAAGTAAGGGTACCCTACTATATATTCCTTTAACATGCTACTATATGTGGCACGTTAGTAAATCAAGAACTATAACTATTTGAACTTTTGGCACGCCAGATGAAAATGGTTTGCCACCCCTGAAGTATGGTGAAAAACTGTGATTGAATGTGTGGTGATTGCCTGCTAGCAGAATTTCACGGGGCTGCTACACCCTGCATCTGATTTTGCGCCTTGCCTTAAGAATTGCCCACACACGATCAGTTTGGTGTGTCACGTTCTTATGTTCCTTTTTGTTAAACGTCATGTGACGTTTAACCCGTAATTGTACCATAGCCTCTGTGTAATTTTTTAAAGATGAAGTTCTGTCCATGTTTGGACATGTGCACAACCTCTAATGTGAAGAACTGATGTGTGCAAACCCCACACACACTACCTTCTAACTAATGTCAGTCCTATGTGACACTGATGTGATAGAATCTCATCACACCATCAGTTGAAATTTTTGGTGTGAGCACGCGCTTTTTTGCACACACACGTCAGTTTGGTGTGTGGGGCCATTACCTTCACACCAACCGGAACATATCGATGTAAACACACCAAACTGACCATGTGTGGCGGTCTTTATAAACGTGGATGATGAAGGACTACCAGACTACCAACTGCGTGGGGGTGGACAGGGACCTGGTGGGAGATATACATAAGTGGAGGAAGTTGTAAATGAATAGGTATGTTTTCTGATATTAGCAATGATTTTGTTTAAAAATAATGGTCAAATCAAACATCATCAGCATACACTTCTTGTGCCTGTGAGAGGGTTTGGGTCTGCAGGTTCTAGTCCTCCACTCCCATCTACCTCCCACCAGGTCCCCGTCCACCCCACACACTCAAATCAAACAAAGAATGTAAATCAGTAGGTTTTTCTCTGAAATTAGTATATTTGTGGTATGGATTTTGAAAAAAAGAAATAGTTTCTTTATTGTTTGAATTAATGATGTAAAGTTTATTGTCAAAAGAAGAAAATTCCTGACAACATTCTGCCAAAAAAATCAAACATCAAGTTGTGAGCAATACCACGCAAACAACGAATAATGCCAGTTTCAGCAAATTTCATAACAATGCTTTTGATGCGCTGATCGAGATCAATATACTTCTTTTTTTGCATTGCTTGGTGCCCAGCCAAGAGTTGTTCAACTCGCTGGGTAAAAACAGCCTCCTCAGTCTTTAGTGCTGATATCAAGTGCCAAATTGTTGGATGATCACAACAGATAGTAGAATGAAACCGGCGGTGCCAAGCTTCAACAGCACTGTTAGATCTTGGCAAATCATTAATAACCCGATCATAGTTGTTCCAGAGCATCAATGGAAAATGCCCTTCATGTGCTCTGTTTCTCCAGTTGCGGCCAATGTATGTGTCCTCAAAGTAGTCAACAACATGTTGACAGTCTTCAGGCAGCTGCTCAACTAATTCATCAAATGCATTGTGCACTTCAGCCACTGGCACAAAGGACAAAGCTGGAATCATACGGATCAACAAAGCAAATTCAGTGTCATTAGCATAATGCTCTTGCAGGCCACATTCTTGTACCCGGCGGTAAACATTCTGGCACATATGAAATAAACATCCGTGCATATTTACACCTGTAAATATGTCTGAAAATGCACTGATATCTGCAGATTCAAAGTCGCAAAGGTGTGACAAAATGCCAAAAAGTCACATTTATGTGTTGTAACGCTTGTTTGGCAAAAGGCAGTAAACCAGTGGAATGCACTCACTGTTGACATAGGCATGAATGGTGTACAGCTGATAGAAAATATTTGGTGATACCTGAAAGAATAAATATAAATGGGTACAAAAATGTCATCCCAAATATTCAATTATGAAATTAATGTCTTTTTCTCTGAGAGGGAAGATAAGTAAGAAACATATGGTCAGATTTTAATGGTTTCTGGAAGGTAGTAATTCCCAAAAATTCAATGGTTGTCAATACTAACCTTAAACGTTCCATCAGCATACCAATCTGCTGATTGCTGGAGGATGCACAAATTGTTATCAGTCATGAAAACGATGATACGATCTTGACCAGCACCAGAATCATGTAACAGAAAATTTTCTCCCAATTCAGTAAACCTATATTCAGGTGGCACTTCCAGGGAGGTCAAATCTTGTGGTTGTGCAGGAACATATGACGTTCTCTGCCTTTGAATCATTCGTTTCATTGAAGAAACAGTTGGCAAGTGTGCTGCAGCAGGAACGGTAACAGATGACATAGTGGTATTGACAATAGTTTGGCAGGATTCCTTAAAAATGGAAAATATTCCAGATTACAAACACATAGGCAGTAACAGAATTACAGAGAACAACAATGAGCAATACAAACCTCAGTGGTGTTGGCTAGCATCTTGGCCATATTCATTGCTTGAATCACTTCAGCTCTCATAGCAACTGGGCCATGGGAGTGATCTGAGCGAACGTCAACATGACCACCAACTTGAAGACCAACTGAAGAAATCTCCTGTGCTTCATAAAAACGCTTATTTTCACACTGCCAGTATGTAACACTATTGAAATTCCTTTCACAAACATAAGCATAACCTTTATAAAGCAGCTTACGTTTCCCCTTCTCACTAAAGGCAAAGGCGGCCATAACAGAAACAGACTGGAATCCAGAATACCCAAATGTTGTGAACTGATGGTTTTATTTGATCAACTCCTTATATACTGAAATTGTTTTGATCTTTGTCACTTTGAGAACTTTTCTCAGTTTCTGACAAAATTATTAATGGGCCCCTGTATAACACCATCAGCTTAAAACAATACTGAAAAAGTTTCTTATTATTCAAAATATGACCCGCAGTTAACAAATTTCGAAGAAAAACCTACTAATTTACAACCTTTGTTTGATTCAACCATTATTTTCCACAAAATCATGGCAAATTTCAGAAAACATGTGGCCCCAGAAAACATACCTATTCATTTACAACCTCCTTCCCTCTCGCATATCTCCACCACGTCCCTGTCCACCCCCACACAGTTGGCAGTCTGACAGACTGGGTCCCTGACAGACTACCTTCATCATCCACGCTTGTAAAGGGGCCCCTTGTAAAGCTACTTGTAGTAGCGCAGCTCCGCATGACAGCTGTGCTTTGCAGTGTAGTATCATAACGTGGGGCAAAAAAAGCAAATTCAAAAAACATGTTTTTCACCCAATTGTCGCATTCACCCAATTGTCGTATACACCCAATTGTCGTTCACCCAATTGTCATTCACCCAAGTGTCGTTCACCCAATTGTCTTTCACGCAATTGTCGGGATCCCCCCCCCCCCAGCCAGGCATCTGGAACCCACAGGAATATCGGCGGGGTTGTCTGTGGGGGATGATGGCCTACCCCACTTGTTCCAACATTGCATTATATAACCAAAATAGAAACTTTGGCAGGTAAATTAATGCTTTGTTGGTTATATTACTAAAAATTACAAGTGTAACTTTTAGCAATAAATCCAATTAATAAAATATGACAACATAGAAAACAATGATGGGTTTTCTGCATGAATCGCTTAGCACGAAATTCTTTTAACACAAAAAATATTTTGGTCCCGTCAGTTTCGTGTTAAACGAACTTCACTGTAGTTGAAGGGCCCTAAAACACCAACAAACAAACAATTCGTTTGTGACTTTTGGGGAGGAGGAGGGACAAAATTATTGTTCGCGCTGTATATAATCATGATATTTCATTGAATGATAAGAATTTGTTTTATTTACCTGGTAGTTTTCGCATTTTGAATTCAGCGGAGTTAAACATTATACAATTGATGACACTACAACGTCAAGTACTGAAGACACACACGCACGTAAACTGTACAGGATTATCGTCACCTAAAATGAAAGGAAAATAATAATGGCATTAGAAACGCAGATATTGCATTAATCAGTAAGATTAGTAAATTACTGAAAATTAGTGAATTACTCACGTATTCGATGATGGGGGAGTGGGAGTAAGATACAAAGGACATAGTGGATTACTTTCTATGTACGTTTATAGAATTTTGGAATAAAACATTGCACCTACAATTTTCTATGATCTCCTTCAATTTGAGCGCATTATGATTTCTCCCTCTATATTCTGCAAAGGATAACCAGCCAACTAGAGGACCCTCGTACCCTATTTTCAACAGTCTGATAAACAGCTTAACCCTGCAATGCTACTGTTCGAAAATGACCCGTTAATGCTAAACAGGGATTGGTGTACCCCAATTTGAAACCCATTTCTCCATACTTAACAATAAATTTATTGCATTTACAGTGCAATATTATGAAAGAATAATTCAATAAGTGCTCAGAAACATAGAAAAAATATCATTATAAGCAATCTGAACGATTTTAATCAGCAATTTAAAGAAAATGGATATTTTGCCCTTTATGCGCTGCAGATGGCTTGTCCTGCAAGGCGTGCAAGCTTACAATGCAATTCCTATGGCCATTTAAAAGTTACACAAACGCTACACAGGGGTACAAAAGTACCCCACCCATCATTATTTCAAAAATGAAAAGCAATTAACCATCCATCTGTGACTTATCAGAAAGTTCAACCTATCACGTGAATATACAGTGAATCCCATTGTGCCCACAGAGAAGAGAGAGGAAAAAGAAAAACCCTGGGGTACACCAGTACCCCTGTGTAGCGTTAGAGGGTTAATGCTGTCAGATACTCGCCTCTGACGTAGTGAGTCCCACCCTAATTCTGCAATCATGTCTGACACACTCAATCCATGAGAGAAGGGATTTAGCACAATTCTTGCTGCCCTCCTTTGGACCATTTCAATTTCCAAAGATACGTCCTGCCTAAACGGAAACTAAATTGGACTACAGTACTGCAAGTTGGTCCTACCAGCGAAAAGTAGGCAATTTCTTTTATAAGGTCTAGGAAAATGTTTGGGGCGCTCTGCATTCCTGGTCCAGTAAAGGGTCTTTTCTGGTCCAATGCTTCACTCCTATGGGTCAGCTGCTGTGCATAAAGCTGCCATAACTGTTTGTCCACATGGGAACAACTTGTAGTACAGTACCCCTTTGGAATCCCACCAAACACACAGCAAAACCTTCTTGGAGTTGGTATCTGGCTTGGGTACCAAAGGTCCTAGCTCTGCAGGGTTCACCCATGATCTTTTCTGCTTTGGGTTGTTGTACAGGATCCATTTCTCATCCCAATGATGATCCACCCCAAAAACAGCTGATTGTTGTTCATGGTCTAAAGAGCCCTGTTCATGGTCCATCGGGCAAACCTGTTAGTTTCCGTCAAGCCATGTGGCACCCAATGACCCCACTTGTTCACTTTCCCAACCTCTCTCAAATGATTCCAAACAGTCTTCTGATCAACTCCCAAAGCCTCTGTCATATCCATGGTCGTTTGGGTGGGATCCTCATCCAGAAGGGCCTGCAGCCTCAGGGTCCAGTTCATGTGGTCATCCTGACTTTGGCAGGTCTGTGACATCTCTATTCTCCTCCCAAAACTGCTGAAAACACTTCCACCACCACTGATCACTTAAAAAGTTTCTTCCCCATAAACCTTCAGATCTTCCTTCCCACCTCTGCAGCAATTAATCCTTTATCAAAAATGAATATAGGGATTATGCATAACTACTTGTGTGTCACTGACATCATTCAGAGACCTGTCAAAATGTTTCATAAGAAACAGAAAGGTAAACATGCTTAGGGATGCAGAATAGAATGCATTACAAACCAACAACACAAACTAGTGGTGTAAGCAATAACTGCTGATGCCACAGCCTTCCAAAAATGAGCACCACAAACTTTTGTTTAGACCTAATACTTCCTTTTTTGCTGTCTCACAGCACCCTTCTAACCAACCGGAGGGCACGCCCAGCCTTCCCAGTCAATTTGTCAGTTTGTACCTTCTAGGTGCCCTGAGTGTTTAGAATAATTCCCAGGTGTTTGTGGCTGTCAACCCTTTCAAACCTCACATCACCTATGCTATATGTAAAATAAACCTGCTTGTTAGACCTGCTTATTGTAAGGAAGCTGAAGTTCTGTGCAGGAAGATAACCCTTCTTCCACCACCATTGCCATGCATGTGTCGTCTGCATACAACTCAAGAAAGGATTTTATACCCAGCCCTATGTCATTAACAAAAAGTACTGTATTATCTTGTGTATAATACGCACCCCAAGTTTTAAGACTTAGTTAAAGAAAAATATTAATGCCAATGTATAACATGCAGGTTAAGTCTGCCAGTTCCCAATAATTTCAGATATCGATTGTGAAGAAATTTTAGGCTTTTAATATCGGTATTGTTGGACATAACTGGACTTAGAATATTCATTTTTTATTACAGGACTTGTTAATTTTTCATAGTAATACACTAGTATTATTATATCTAAGGTTACACTTGTATTAATATACAAGCACTTGTATCTATGGTATGAAGGTAAATAAAGTGTAGGTAGCTAAATATTATATTTATAAAACTAACTCCAAACAGCATCTAGTACGAAGTTAAATGAGGTTAATAAGCAAACATGTCTCTTCTTGCTTTCAATGGATGATACAGTATTCTTTATGCATGTTTAGTGTTCTCTGATAATGGTTGAAATTTTTACACCTATGTATAATATGACCCAGACTTTGCATCCAATTTTTTGGGGAAAAGGGGCATATTATACACGAGATAATACGGTATATAGAGTCAAGGTCCCAATATGTTTTCTGTAGAGGTCCCCTGATGTCACAGGTGTCCATTCTGATGCCACACCATGCTGCCTGCCATGCAGGTAGGCCTTTAGGCAGGGTTTATTTTGGGAAATTCGAATGATCCAAAGGAGGGCAGCAAGAATTATGCTACATCGCTTCTCTCATAGACTAAGTGTCTCAGACATCATCACAGAATTAGGGTGGGACTCACTATGTCAGAAGTGGGTATCTGACAGCATATCACAAATACCACATGCCAATATCGCATGTAAAATATCACATGACAATACCACATGACAAATATCGCATCAGGGTCCTCCAGTTGACAGCTTATCCATTCAAATTGAAGGAGATCAGGGCACTCACAGACTCACATTACTGATATTTTTCCAAGGGTCATTTGGAAATGGAATGCTCTCAGTGAATATAACGAAGGTGCCATTGTAGCAGGTAGGCAATATATGGCAGATTAGATGCTATGCCTCATGACATGAGCGTCACTCCTGTTGCACTATAGTTATTGTGCAATAGGTCAGACACCGTGCAATATTATAACCAACATGGCATTAAGTCACCTGCCAAGATTTATATGTTGGTTGAATAAATGCAGTGTTGGAACAGTGGTGTAGGCTGGCATCCCCCACAGACAACCCGCCAATATTCTTGTGGACTCCAGACGGCTGACCTGGGTGTACCCAGTCAGAGCATGTTCAATGGACCCACAGACACGACCCTGCCACATGCAGGATAAGAGTATGACAATGATAGGTGCTATGCTTCAAATTCCTTGGAGTTTTCAATGGGTTAGAAATTAGCTTTTAAGTGCTCACATGGGTGGCAAATTGGCTGCCAAATTAAACAAACCTTTGCCCCACTGTAACAGGATGGATTAAATTTTATTTCAACACATGTAAATTTTGAATAATTGAGTAGCAAAGCAGCTGGGGTTGTGGAGGGCTACAAAAATGGCCATACTGCCACCTTGTGATTACATAGGATATCAAATTGTAGGGACCTTGTCCACCACTGCAACAAACCCTGTAAACCACTCCAAGGGACCTTGGTGCACAGAGCCCAGAAGTATTATATTGTATATGCAGCCTGCCATTTGTATTATTCAGTGTTTCTTTAGATCATATGTGCACCATTTCACACCCTACATTTCTTAGGACCATAGCTGCCAAAGAAAGTTTAGTGTTTCTGTGCTGTGATAATTGCAAATGTAAATAAATATTTATGGTGTATTTGAGAATAACTATTTTTAAATTCAATGTTTTGAGTAAATGCTATTCATGCACCATACATTGTAACAAAATCAATCTATTCAAGTTATTTGAAAAAAGGGCACATTACAGCACACCCAAAGACGTTCTCCAAGAACTTGCATAGCTAGATGAAGATGAAGAAGAGGATGAAATCGACTTTTCAGACGACATGGATTTGGAGCCTCAACATATCGAAGAAGATAACCACAACAGTGACTCTGAGGTTGATTTAGACAGTGGTAATGAAGAGGAAATTAGTAACAATGGCAGTTTGAGTTTCTTCATTGGAAGGATGGTGAAACGTTGTGGGCAAGTAAGACTCTTTCCAAAAAATCAAAAGCAAAATCGAAGAACGTCGATAACACTTTTCCCGCCATCAAAGACTGGCTCTCCAGTGTAAAACCAGGCTGGAATGGTTCTTTTTTCAATTTATAAATCATGACATCATTGATGATATTGTGAAATACACTAATACTTTTATTGCCAAGAAAAGAATTGAGCATCCTTAAAGTTGGGAATGGGACTACAAAGCAACAACAAAGTCAGAAATATTAGCTGCATTTGGTGCTTTATATTTTATGGGTGTAAAAAGAGGTAGCCAAACTAATGTTTCAGAATTCTTTTTACTGATAACACTGTAGAACAACCAAAAAATACAGAAACACCAATACAGCTATTTTATGTATTTTTGTATGCTGTTCACGAAAATGACTTTCGTTTTACTGTGTGACCCTCAAATTTTTTGTAATTCCCCTTTTTTTAAAATTTTAGTGACAGATGTCAATAAAGCAGTAAATGACATACAGTATTAAAGAAATCTGGCTGTACTTTAGCCTACCTATTGTGACTGGCCAGCTATTAGTGCTAGGTAGGCATTCTAGGATACAGCTAGTAACCAGTTGATAGTGGAATCTTGTTTCCCTTACAGATTAGTGAGCCACTGGGAACATTATTGCATTATAATTTAATTGAATACACTGCAAGCAGCCCTTATAGGTCAAATTGGCAGTGGAGAGAATGACACTCATTCCTAATTTGTTACCCACCTGAAGCATAGCATCTATTGTCATCCATTGCCTACTTGCTGTAATGGCACTTTCTTGCAGAACGTTACTGCATTACAGTATCCTCACTGAGAGCATTCCATTGCCAAATGACCCTTGGAAAAACACCAGTAACACAAATCTGTTTGTGCCCTGATCCCCTGCAATTTGAATGGATGATCAGTTTTCCATCTATACTCTGCAAGGGATAAGCTGCCAAAGACGTTCTGTGATCATGTGTGAGACACTCAATCTTTGAGAGAAGTGATGTAACACAATTCTTGCTGCCCTCCTTTGAATCATTTCAATTTCCCAAGATAAACTCTGGCTAAAAGGGATACCAAATTGGACTACAATACTCTACAATTGGCCATACCAGTGAAAAACTTTCCTTTGTGCTGTCCCCTAGGACTCTACTAACTAAACGGAGGGCATGTCCAGTATTCCCAATCAATTTGTCGGTGTGCTTCCTCCAGGTGACCATAGTAGTTAGAATAATTCCAAGGAACTTCTGGATCTCAACCCTCTTAACCCTCACAACACCTATGTAATAAGCAAGATCAAATCGCCTTCAATACCTGCTTATCATAAGTAAGCTACATTTGTGTAGGTTTAATGGCAATGACTCCCACTTTATGCTCCAGGTATGCATTTTGTTTAGGTCCTGTTGCAATTCTGTGCAGCAAGATAACCCTTCATCCACCACCCTTGCAATGCAGGTGTCATGTGCAGATAGCTGTATGTCCCTAACATAAATGCCCTATATCATGTCAAGTCCTATATTATTAACATAAATTATGTAGAGTATGATATCTGATGTATGATGTCCATTCACAATTAATGTTTTAATGGAACTGCAGCCCTATGAATTACCAGAGAACCAGACATCCTAGGGCAAAATGGAGAACAGTTAAATAATCAGCATAACTTATCCAATAAATCTAGCACTAAGTGAGAAATGTATATTTTCCAAAGTAAAAATTTGTTCTTCACTGTAATCATACTGGATTGACAATTCTGTGGGCCAACTTTAGTGAAAATCGCTTTTATTTTTCTTCAGATGCTTCTGGTTTGATGATAGAAATACTTGAAATCAGCATTCAAGGAATGACGAACTACCTTTTTGGGAAAAATACAGGGATCACTCAGCAAGTGAAATGCCAACATCAAGCCTGTGACTAATTTGCCACATTTGTGAGCCTAAGAAATACAACAGAACTCGTTTGATGTGTCATAAATGCACAATGCAGTGGAACCTCAATTTGCCAAGGGAGCTCATCTTCATTGCAATTCTACCTTTGTGTTCATTCCACAATTTTAGTGGTTGAAATATTTTAATCATTTTGTAAATTCATTAACAATCTTAGTTTTAAAGAGTTGAAAATTAAAAAATTTCTAGTTTAGATTTTCATTTAATTTTGTTTATATCAGGTCAATTAACTAGATTCGTCATGATCCCTTATAATAACATCCAGAAAACTGCCAAATGCTATGAAAATTGAATGTGTTGTTGTTTGTTGATGTTTTAGGGCGCTTCAACTACAAGGTTATTACCACCCCATCCACTACATTGATCTAATGCAGAGACTGCAGGTACACTACACTAATGCGACGATTTTTGAATATTAGTGGCACCTAGTTTTCCCAAGTAGCCACCCATGTCAGTACTAGCTGGGGTTTCTTTGCTTAACTTCAGTGATCAGACAAGAACTGGTGTGCTCAACACAATTTGCCACTATGAAAATTGAAAGGTGGCAAGTTCACCACCTTGCGAGTGAGAAGGTCTTTCCAAGTACTGTGAATGCTTGAAGGTTAGGAATGACAGTCGTTCTCTATTTGGACTACTATTTGGCCTATCACAGCTGCTTGCAGTGTACTCAATAAGCATTCGAATACTGTATGTTGTATAGGCATATACTGTACCAAGTGGCGCAGCAAGTACCGTAAAATCTCACATAAAGTCCACACCTCAAATATAGTCCACACACGTGTATAGTCCGCATTAGCAATGGGTATGTTTTAAATATAGTCCGCCCTCGTGTATAGTCCGCACTTTAAAATATTCCTACTGTAGTCAGTGGCACAACTTGTGGTGGCAATGGGAGTCAAATTGACCTGGGCGCCAGACAAAGTGCCACGTCTGCCATGTCCACGTTGTAGGAATTCAGCCGCCATGACACAATGTCGGTGTGACTCTGTAGTGTTAAAAGTTACCAAGGTTAAAAGTTAAAAGTTTTCGGTTTTCCATTCACTTTCAAAATGCCTCGAAAATCACTAACACTTAAACGGAAATTGGACATAATTAATGAAGTAGAGAAAAGTTCAAACCATGCCACTGCAGAAAAGCATGGAATTGATGAAAAATCAGTAAGTTTTACATATATAAAACACAAAATTATTATTTTAAGCAAAACATACAAGAATCCAAAATTCCTGCAGGTTCAGCTGTGGCGGAAACAGAAATCTGAGCTGATCAACAGAATTGATAAAGGCGAATCTCAAAAGAGACGAGTCGTTGATCTCTACAAGCCACACCATCCTGAACTTGAAGAACGTTTGAAACGTTGGGTTCATGAAAAACGGGAAAACCATTTACGTGTGACAAGAAAAATGATATAAAATCAAGCAAAAGACATTTTCAAAGATGATTCAACTAAAACTGATTTTAAAGCAAGTTTTGGGTGGGTAAATCGTTTTTTGAAGCGAAACAATTTTACTATTCGGAAACGCACATCTGTATGTCAAAAAACACCTAACGACTTGACACAAAAGTTGTTAAGTTTTGTCTTGTACATCCGCAAAATGCAAAAGTTGAACAAATGTGCCTCATGCAATATTATAGCTGCAGATGAAACTGCTGTGTGGTTTGATATGTTGGCAGAATCAACAGTTGAAAAAGTTGGTGTGAAACATGTGAGCATTAAAAGCACAGGTCATGAAAAAATGCACATCACAGTCATGCTTTCAGCATGTGCTGATGGCCGAAAATTAAAGCCATTTGTTATCTTAAAACGAAAACGTCCTCTCCCAGCATTAGAAAAAATGTTTCCATCTTTAATTATTGCATACTCTGAAAATGGCTGGATGGACAATGAGCTTACATAGCAGTATCTCAGGAAGGTAATTGGCATATGTTCATTTTTAGAAAGGATGCTAGTGTGGGATGCCTTTCTATGCCATGTTCAAGATGAAACAAAAAAACGTTAAAAAACATGAATATAGACATGGCAGTGATCCCAGGTGGTTGTACAAGTTTTATCCAGCCACCAGATGTTTCATTGAATAAACCTTTTAAAGCAGGCATTCGTGAATTGTATGAAAAGTGGATGGAAGAAGAAAACTATGACTTTACAAAAGCTGGAAATATGAAAGCTGCACCAGTTGAAACGGTTTGCAGTTGGATAAATGATGCTTGGAATTCATTGAATGAAGAACTGATAGTAAAATCATTCAAAATTTGTGGGTTGAATCTGCCCATTGATGGAACTGAAGATGACCAGATTGAAGTATTTAAACCTGGTCAGCCTTGTGAGCATAGTTCATCATCATCATCATCATCTCACCCTTCTCCCGCCTGAGGCAGGGTCAGGTCTGTGGGTTCTAATCCTCCACTCCCGCCTATTCCCAACCAAGTACTGCCCCACCCCACACACCTCCATGTCCCTCTGCACCACCTGCACCCATGTCCGTTTTGGTCTTCCCCTACCCCTGGTGCCCCCAATTACCTGCAGGCCCACAATGGACCTAGTAAGCTCCTCCTCTCCCCTCCTCATCACATGCCCATACCACCTTAACCTACTCTCTCTCATCTTCTCTGCAATATCTCCCACCCCCAAGCTACCTCTAACGTAATCGTTTCTAATTCTGTCAGATCTTGACACCCCACACATGTAGCGCAGCATTCGCATCTCAGCCACTTGCATTTGCTTTTCATGGTTCTTCCTAACTGCCCAGCACTCTGAACCATATAGCATAGCAAGCCTAACGACGGTTCTGTATACCTTACCCTTCAACTTAACTGGGACACGGCGGTCGCACAGAACCCCACTTGCCAGCCTCCACTTCAGCCATCCTGCATTAATTCTATGGGTCACATCAGAATCTATTTCCCCATTGCTCTGGAAGACTGATCCTAAATAATGAAATTCTTGCACTGCTGGAATTCCCTCTCCCCCTTGCCCCTGGTCACTGAAATTGAAAGCTAAGTACTCAGTCTTCTTCATGTTCACCTTAATTTGTTTGTTTGTTTTTGTTTTGTTGTTGCTTTAGGGCCCATCAACTACAAAGGTCATTAGGGCCCAGAAAGACACATCACCATGGTGGGGGTGTAAATGGCCATCCCACCATGATGGCAATGAAAAGGGCAAAAGGCCAATAAAAGTAATAACAATAAAAAGGCAAACGCCAAAACAGACATATAAATAAAGGCAAAAGCCAAAAACAGACATATAAAAGGCAAAAGCCAAAACATACATAACAATAAAAGTGGCAAAAGCCAAATCAGAGAGAAGAATAAATGTGGCAAAAGCCAAGACAAACACAGAGATAAAAAGGCAAAAGCCGAAACAGACAGAATAATAATTGTGGCAAAAGCCAAAACAGACATTACAATAAATGTGGCAAAAGCCAAAAAGAATACAGAAACAAAAAGGCAAAAGCCATATAATTCAAAATAAGACTTCAAATTTTGTGAAAGAGGACAGCCTCTTTCACAAATACTAGCGAGCTCTCCACTGCCTGAGGGTTATCCCCAAGTGATGTGGAGAGCTCTGCGCTGACTCCCAGTCGCCATCTAAGTTCTTGGTATCTCTCACAGTGACTAAAGATGTGCGCCACTGTGAGAGGCTCCCAACAGAAGTCACACCATGGCTGATCCTCACCCCGTAGAATGTAAGAGTGGGTGAGGAAGGTGTGACCAATTCGCAGCCGAGCAAGCACAACCACCTCCCTCCGCGATTGGCGGCACGAGGACACCCAGTGCACTGGAGTGTCCTTCAGTGTGCAGAGTTTGTTCGTGGTCTCCGCAAACCACTGGGCCCGCCATTGGTCGTGGACGGCCCGCCGCACCATCGGGAGAGCGTCGGAGGAGGCTACAGCAGTGTCAGGTATTTCTGGCATGTGGGCCACCTGACAGGCATGGGCATCTGCCATCTCATTGCCGACGATGCCAACATGCCCCGGGACCCACATAAACAACACTGTCTTTCCCTGCTTACGAATCACAAGCAGCAGTCTGTGCACACCCTGGATGATGGCATGTCTGCCATACAGGGTGTGCAACAGCTGAAGGGAGCATAGGGAGTCAGTCGCAACAACAAAGTGTCTGTTATGCAATACTAGGATGAGTTCCAGTGCCCTGTGCAGAGCTGTGAGTTCTGCAGTTAAGACACTGGCAACGCCTGGAAGGCGGCCCCTTATGAGATGACCAGTTGTAAAGACTGACCAACCCACATAGGAACCATCATTCGACCCATCCATGTAAATAAAAACATGGCCTCGATAGGTCCAAGAGAGGCGTCCAAACTCTTGTTGGTACAATGATCTATCGGTACTGGTTTTGGGTAAGGCTGCAAGCATTAAATTTAAACTTGGCTCTGGCACTGTCCAGGGCGGCACAGAGGCCGGCAGTACAGGCTGCACCCTAGGTAGAGTCACACCCAGGCCGGCAAGACAGTCCATCCAACGCACACCGAATGGAGGGGGAACCCCCTGGCGGCGGTTGAATGGCCGTCTCACAATGTCACTAAAGACGGCTGGGTGTGTAGGGTGCTGTGGCTGACCCTTCAGGCGCAAAATGTATGCAGCTGCCAGGCACTGCCACCGCACAGTCAATGGTGGCTCACCAGCCTCAGCATAAAGGCTGAGTACTGGACTTGTGCGGAACGCCCCAATGGACAACCGGATGCCAGCGTGATGAACACTGTCCAGCATCCGGAGAGTAGATGGAGCGGCCAGGCCATATACGCCGCAGCCATAATCGAGACGGGATCGAACAAGTGATCTGTATAGTCGAAGCATCACCGTTCGATCTGCACCAAAACCAGTTCCCTGCAGGCACCGCAGAATATTAAGGGAGCGAAGGCACTTAGCCTTCAGCTCCTTCAAGTGCGGGACCCATGTCAGACGGCTGTCAAAACGGAGACCAAGAAAGCGGGCCGCCTCTACAACTGGCAGGAGGCGGACATCCAGGGTAAGCTGAGGCTCAGGGTGAAGCCCTCGCTTACGACAGAAATGCATGACAGTTGTTTTGTCAGGGGAGAACTTATAGCCACGCGAGGCAGCGAACTCGTGGGCACTGTTTAGTGCGAGTTGCAACTGGCGCTCAATGCTGTGCATCGTGGCAGCCCGGTACCTGATTGAGAAGTCGTCCACAAATAGGGACGACTTGACCGGGGGGTGAACAGAGGATGGTAGGCCGTTCACCGCAACAGCAAAAAGCGTCACACTCAAGACGCTCCCCTGAGGGACACCATTCTCCTGCAGAAAGGCAGAGGAGTAGGTGTTACCCACACGCACTCTGAAGGTCCGTTCGGACAAAAAGCTATGAAGGAAGAGGGGCAGATTAACCCTGAGCCTCCACTGGTGCAAGGTCTCCAATATACCGTGGCACCAAGTGGTGTCATATGCCTTCTCCACATCAAAGAAGACAGCCACTAAGTGCTGTCTGTGGAGAAAGGCCTCACGTACTGCAGTCTCCAGTGAGATCAGATGATCCACCGAAGACCTGCCAGCACGAAAACCACATTGGGCATCGGCAAGAAGGTGGTGCCGTTCCAGATACCACACCAGGCGCCAATTAACCATTCGTTCCATGGTTTTGCAAAGACAGCTCGTCAATGAGATGGGTCTATAATTTGTTGGAAGGCTACTATCCTTCCCAGGTTTTTGCAGTGGGATTATAGTAGCCTCTCGCCAACCTGCAGGGATTTCATGATGCTGCCAGATGTAATTGAATACCTCAAGGAGGTATCTAACGCCATTCTCTGGTAGGTGTCGTAGCATTTGATAGTGGATGCTATCTGGTCCAGGGGCAGTATCCCTGGCTCTTGCTAGAGCTACCTGGAGCTCCCAAGGGGTAAATGGATTGTTATACCCCTCGGCGACACCCCCAGCAAAATTAAGTGGGTGGCGTTCTGCAGCTTCTTTAGACTGCATAAATGCTGCCGTGTAGTGCTGGGAACTGGAGACGGCTGCAAACGTCCTTCCCAGTTCCTCAGCCACCTCACACGGCAGAAGGCAATATCTTCCTTGTACAAGGAGACCTGAGCCACATGATGGTAAATATCTGCCTTGGATCTTCCTCAGCTTTTCCCAGACTTTCTTGGAGGGCGTGTGACGGGTAAGTGAGGAGACGTACTGACTCCATGAGGAGCGTTTGGCCTCCTTGATCACCCGTCGTGCATTTGCCCGGGCTCGGAGATAGTCAATACGATTGGCCTCGGTGGACCGAGATTGAAAGCTGCGAAGGGCTCGTCAGGGAGCCCGAATCGCACTCCGACAATCCTCCGTCCACCATGGCACCCGTGCTCGTTGTGGGTTACACGAGCTCTTGGGGATGGATGCCAATGCCGCCCCGACCACCACCTCTGTGAAGTGACTCACTAGATCGTTGACCCCATCAAAATCACACAGTGGGCGGAAATGTATATGGTGGGCGAACTCCTCCCAGTCCGCCCGACGCAGACACCACCGTGGTGGGTGTTGGGGCAATGCCCCATCTCCACTGCTAATCTTGATAGGGAAGTGGTCACTTCCACAAGGGTCTGACAGAACCTCCCACTGCAAACCTGGTGCCAACCCAGGAGAGCAGATGGAAAGGTCTATACACGAAAGACCACCGGTGGCAGTCATCACATGCGTGGGGGCACCTGTGTTGAGAACAATGAGGCCATTGTGTGACACCCATTGTTCCACAAGTCGCCCTCGGGGGTTGTGACTGTCCGAGCCCCATTGTGGATTATGGGCATTGAAGTCACCCAAAATCAAGAAGGGTCTTGGAAGCTGGGCACTGAGGGAGTCGAGGTCTGCCCATGGGATATCGATCCCAGGAGGAATGTAGAGGGAACATAGAGTGGTAGGCACATCCAGTTGCAATGAGACCGCCACTGCTTGAAGAGGCGTCTGCAAAGCAACCGGCACATGCATGCACCCATTCCGGATAAGGATAGCCACCCCTCCCACAGGGTGGCTTCCTTGCTGCCGGGTGTCTGCAAATGTTGTGTACCCCCGTAGTGAAATGGGGGTATCACTCTGACACAGAATCTCCTGGAGGGAGATGCAGACAGGGTTGTGCCGAGAGATCAGAAGTTTGATCTCGTCCCTCTTGTGGGAAAATCCTCGACAGTTCCATTGTAGGAAATTGACCATCAAGTGTTCTTTGGTGGCTTATTTTTATTCCTCCCTTTTCTCCGTCCCACTGCAGAAAAGGGAGGGATGCCTTCAATTGGTTCATCCTCCTCCATCTCAAAGGAGGAATCCCCATCTTTCCCCAGTTGGGGCATGAAACCACCCCTTGCTCTCTGCCGTTGGCTAGAGAGTTTGGGTGGACGAACCAAGGACACCCGCCCCACTGTGGAAGTGGTAGGTGTCCCTACTTTCTTTCCACCTGTCTCACCCACCACCCTCTCCGTGGAGGGGGCTGGCTGGACTGAGACAGGGAGGGAGGCCTTCACAGGAGATGCCTCTCTTTCATGAGCAGCATCTGGGGCCTCCAAAGAAACTGGCACCGCCATTATTGGGGGGCCCATGCATGGGCCAGAGGCGGTGGTGGAGCCGGAAGTAGGCATGGAAACGGGGTCGGGGTCCCTCTGGCAGCCAATGCTTGCACAGACCAGCACTCCATGGACCCCACGGGCCCGAGAGGGCGTCAAACGGATGAGAGGGGGGAGTTGAGGTAGTGTGTCCGTCTGGGTGCAGACAGACGACACAGCAGCTGCCTTGGCAGCACCCGCATAGGACACCGCACGACTGGGGGTCCCTGGCAAGGCTAGCAGCCGCCGCGCATCCGGAAAGCTGATACCCTTCTGGACACGCAACTCCTGGATTGCGCGCTCCTGCAACCAAGTAGGGCAGTCCCGAGAAGACGCGGGGTGGTTGCCCTTACAGTTCAGACAAAAGGG
This sequence comes from Trigoniulus corallinus, assembly GCA_013389805.1. Taxonomy (NCBI): domain Eukaryota; kingdom Metazoa; phylum Arthropoda; class Diplopoda; order Spirobolida; family Trigoniulidae; genus Trigoniulus; species Trigoniulus corallinus. The sequence goes on along the minus strand of JAAFCE010004209.1, from coordinate 25,365,978 downwards.
TGCAGTCTTACAAGATTCTGGGGAGTGGTCTCCCTGCCCACAAGTGCCACACATGGCCTTGGCAGAACAGGAATTCTGGCCATGGCCATAACGTTGGCACTTGAAACACCGAAGCGGGCTCGGGATGAAAGGACGCACAGGCAAGCGGAGGTAGCCAGCCATGATGTACTCTGGCACCTTGGGCCTACCAAAGGTCAGCACCAAGGTGTCAGATGGCCGGGATTCTCCATCCCGTTGGACAGAGGTGCGGCGGACAGCCACCACACCCTGGTCCCTGAGCTCCTCCGCTATTTGCTCTTCTGACTCCCCATGCAGATCGGGGCACCGCACCACACCTCTGCTGGTGTTTAAAGTGCGATGTGGTTCGACCACAACGGGGATGTCACCGAGTTTCCGCATTTTTAATAATGCTTCGGTCTGGTGATTGGCAGATGCCTCCACCAACAAGGTGCCATTGCGCAGTTTCTTGACCGAGGTCACATCACCGGCAATGCCCTTGATGGCTTTGGCGATAAGGAAGGGCGACGCCTTCCCCAAGGATGCACCATCCTCCCCGGATATGGAAAGAAACCGGGGAGGGTAGGAAGAAGGAATAGAAGTGCTTTTGACTGCACCTGAGGCTTCCTTAGATGCAGGAACACGCTTTGCATCAGCGGTGGAGCCCTGCACCTTAAGGCTAAGAGGCCGTTGCCTCTTGTTAAGGGCAGGTGCTGATGTATTTGAAACCACAGGGGCATTCCCTGATCCAGTTGGGTGACTGGGGGAACGCGGCCTCTTAGTTGGAGCAGTGCTCGTCTCCATTAACTCACTGGCAGCTGGCCCACTCAGTTGAGTGGGACCGGGCCCGCCATCTTCCGGCTCAACACAAGTCATTGAAACTAAAGAAGGGGGAGGGGTGGGGTTTTTTGAAGAGGCCCCCAGCCTCTGGGTTATAGTTGCTATAATTGTTATAAATTATGATTTCGCTGCCCGCAGGTCTCACCCACCACCGCGCCCAACGAGGGGACGCCCATTCGGGTCGTCGAGACTACTCGGACAGGATACCGTTAGGGTGGCATAATCCCCGAGTACCGGACCATTGGCATCGGGGTTGACTGCCGGTCCACTTACAGTCACCCTAGGAGGCATAACCACTTATGCGCCCCAAGCCGATTGACCAAGACCGAGCTACTGCCTTGGCCTCCCGTTTGCCCCGGAAGCTGTGGCCAAAGTGATGTGTTGGATGTGTAGGGCCGCAGCCCTAGACCCTCCTCAATCACCAGGATCCGCTTTTCCCAGGGTACGGGTCTCCATGCACGGCAAACACGCGGGTAGGCGTTTGTTTATGGTCACCTCAGTGAGGAGCCTACGTCGTCTGAGAACAAGTCAGACCGAACACTGGAACAACCACGATGTTGGTATCGTCCTGTCCAGAACACGTCGTAGACAAAGACGATAGTGGTGTTGTCCAGTCAGGGGCAAGAAAAAGTCACCCCGTTTTGTCGCCTCTTACGACATGCAGGTATGCAGTGTGCCTATTCTACCCCGGGCACACACGGGTAATGTTCACCTTAAGGCCCCCTCTTTCCACTGCTGACTTAAGGTCTTGTAGGCCATTTTGTGCATCCTCTTTGGACTCCTCCACCCTCCCTACATCATCGGCAAACACCAGGCACTGAGGCGCCCATTCTCCCACTCCCGTCAGCAACTCATCCATTACTAAAGTGAAAAGATATGGACTAAGTGCTGACCCTTGTTATGAAGAATTAAAAAAACAACTTTCCAAAATTGATGAAATTAATGAAATTTGCATAGAAGAAATCAACGATAATTTTCAAAATGACATGAACATTGAATTTGAAATGTCAGATTGCTCTGATGACGAAATAGAAATGTGAAAGATTTTTATATTGCAAATCACATAAATAAGAATATGTTGTGTAAAGTCATGTTATTCAGTGCAATAAAATGAGCAGTTTTCAATGAAAACCCATGGGTTCATTTATAGCCCGCCCTCATATATAGTCCACCCTTGCATATAGTCTGCACTAAATGACCCTACATTTCGCATATAATCCGCGGGCACTATGTGAGATTTTATGGTACCTACCCATGATTTTGGTTTGTCATAAATCAGGTCTGCCTTGGAGATATTTAATGAGTAGCACACCAATCAAAAGATTGGTTCATTGGCTACAGATTTCTCATTGGGACCATTTAGATTTGATGAGTCATTGTCACGTTAGAGAGCAAAATTTAAAGTTGCATCAAATCGGCCTAGGTGAATCCCATACATCCCTATGGAGCCACTTTTGAGACTTAACAATGGGAAAGCTATTGTCAGATTAATTACGTTGATTTCGTTGTTATTTTGCCAGAAATTAGCATATACAATAGGGGGTTCCACACTTGTACAGGACACTTAACAATCATACCATTATCATCACACCTTTATCCTGACTGTGGCAGGGTCGGGTCTGCAGTTCCACTGATCATACTCTAAAATTAAAACTTATTTTGGAGATGATTTGAACATTTTTAACCATGACGATATAGAAGAAGTCCAGGTGGATGATGTCTTAAATGACGATGATATTATTAAACTAACTTTAGGTGCAGACTGGTGTCATACCTCAAAGTGTCTTGATGTACCTCAGTGTCCCCAAACACATTGAGGTAATTTAACACACACCTCAGTCCCCGCTTTCACGTCAAAGTGTCTCGGCCGTTTTTCATTACCCAGGTAGGTTATTTTGATAGAAATTGTGTGTCGATTCACGTTACATATGTTTTCTGCAGAAAAGAGGCAATTCAGGCATCTGAACTCGGACCTAGATGGTGGGCACTTTGGCGTACTCAAAAATTGTTTCAAAGTGTCCCGCCGGAGCCTTTGAAGCGGACCAATACCCCTGTGTTCCAGACGCCTGACGGGAGTGTCGCCAATCAGATCATGTTCAGGGAACCTGCAGACCCGACCCTGCCACAAGTGGGATACGGGTATGATGATGATTGTCAAAACAAAAGTCTGCAAAGAGTGAGAAATAAACATATTTGTGAAAATTTATCGCCTATACCAAAGAGATCTATTGCATAGACAGTTATTTCTGATGATGAAAGTGATTTACAAACAGTTTGCAGATGGTATATACCCTTACCAGATAGACATTTGAATTGAAATACAATTTTATTTTAGGCTAGTTAATATAAATCTTTTTCAGCTTCCCAAAGAAATTTATTAAGAGACCTATTTTCTTTAACGGCAACAAACTTTTTTATGCAGTTGTATATTAATTTTAATTCGTTATTTTGGAGTTATGCAAATTTTAAAAATTATGGAACATGTCCATAATTCTTCCATAGACTTATAGTCTCCTTTTATGCGATTTTCTGAGGAATGTATCCCCTGCATAAAAAAGAGACCTGATTGTACTAAGTTGCATTAGACACACCAGTTCTCCTCAGATCACCGAATATATTATTATTACGTTTATTTACACCACTACAATTGGCAAAGCTAACAAAGTAAGGAGGGTACAGGTTGCTCTATGGGAACATATACATTAAGACAAGCATTGTTCTGATAACAAACATTTAAACAATAATTTCCAAACATGGGCACATGAGTGACGACACTTATATGCAGAGCAATTAAACACTGAGGATATAACCAAGTAAGGCAGGTCATTTCAGACCTTAAAATAGCTATATGGAAAGAACCTAGCCAGAAATTTGGATATATGGTCAGACGTTTCAAACAAAAAAACGACTCTTTGGTCTCGCCGCTACAGATGAGACAAAGAAAGCAGTGATCGCATGAAAAGGGTGGGAAGAGGACCGGATGGCTGCAGCCAAGATACATATATTAAACCAATGAAGCGTGACTGGGAAATTTAATCAATTAAGCTTGTTAAAATATCTGGTCACCCTAGAACAAGGGGAAATTTTTAATATAATTCAAAGAATCCTGTTAAAAGAAGTACAGTAGAACTTTGGTATATCGAACTTGCTTATATCGAAATTCTGCCTATATCGAAGTTTTAGTGCCGGTCCCGCCTGACAGCTATTTTACGATAGTGGTTTATTTCGAAATCTCGGTTATATCAAAGGTGATTTTCGGTCCCTCTGATCAGAAGCCTATGGAATATATCGAAGTATCATAAATATGGTATTTGACTTTGGTCGACAGGGACTACAGAGCGGGTCTCACTCTATCTAGACCCAAGCCTTCAAACTATGTCAACTCACGAAACCCCTAGAACTAAAAGGTTTTTATGTCGTCACTGCAATAGAATTCGCAGCCCACACATAGAGCCTCTGATGTACAAATGTACCCCACTGGTTGGAAGTGTGTCCCTGGCTGAGCATAAGGTGAGAAAGGATCTTACATATCAATTGAGGGAGATTAGGGCACAGACAGACTCATACTACTGGGTTTTTTGACAAGGACCATTTGGCAATGGAATACCTTTCAAGAGGATAAAGTGGAGGTCTTCCTGAAAGGCCACCATTGCAAGTATTATAGGAGGACACAACAATTATAGTTTAGGGTTTTAGGAGTTTTATGGAATCATTTGAGCAGCGAGTTGCGTTGGACACACCAGTTCTCGTCTGATCACGGAAGTTAAGCAACGCAAGCCCAGTTAGTACTGACATGGGTGGTTGCTCAGGAAAGCTGGGTACTGCTAATATCCAATAATCGTCGCATTGGTGTAGTGTCTGTGCAGCATATGCATTAGAACTACGCAGTGGACGGGTCTCTAATGACCTTGTAGTTGACGGGACCTTAAACACCAACAAACAAACAAATGGAATCATTTGTAAGAATAAGTGTTAGTCTCTCCACTGCCAAATAAGGTTGCTTGCAGTGTAGTAAATTAGAATAGAACTTCTTTATGTTGTGATCTTATTGTTTTCTTTAACATTGTTGATCTTAATATTTTAGGTAGTGTGTGGGGGGGTGGATGGGGACCAAGAACTCGAAGACCCGACCCTGCCACAGGCATGATAAGGGTATGATGATGACAATGATGATATAATGATCTTAATATTTTATCCTAAAAGAGAAATTGTAGATCTTATAATAGCGGGACATTTACATTGGTGAAAACGTAAATTTTGACTATATAATTTCCGGAATTGGATATATCATAACTCCGATATATATCAAAGTATTTTTCACGGTCCCCTGAGGTTCGATATAATGGGATTCTACTGTATTTAGGGCCGTGATTGCAGATTTGTTAACAGAGGAAAGAAAAACAGATGAGTAACAAAGTACAGGTAAGACGTTGGCCTTAAAGCAATGTAGCCCATGCTAATACCGACATGAGTGGTTAGTTGAACATTGGGCGCCAATAATTTCCCCTCTCTTGCATCAAAAACTCCTTCCTCTCACCTGCAAGCAAAGAAAGATCCCCATGCCATCTTCATTGACATAAAGAAGGCTGCCAATGGAAGGAGGGTATAGAAGAAAGGTATACTGAAATAGTTCTTGATATGTATGAAGGTTGGGGTGCACCAAGGTTCAGCACCAAGTCCTTACCTTTTCATTTTGGATATGGACGAGCTGCTGATGAGAATAGGAGAATGGGCCCCTCAGTGCATGGCATCTGTCAATGATATTGGAAAACTTAGTGATTGCAGAGAAGAAGTAGAGTAGGACCTAAACGATGTTAGAGAGGTGATAGAAAGGGGGGAGTTAGAGATAAACATAAAAAAGATAGAGTAAAAAAGACAGGAAAATATTATTGACGTACTTTCGAGGGACTAACACATGAAATGGGTGCAAGAGGTAAAGTACTTAGGATCAGCGTTCCAAAGAAATGGGGGAATAGATGCAATCACCATCATCACCATTACCATAGATTCAACTGAGGGATGGAGACAGGCAAATTGTCCCAATCAAGAAGAAAGGGTACTCTCCCATACTAAGTCAGTCAGTGTTGACTAATAATGTTTGCAGATCCCTTCGGCACTGCACACGCACATCCGATCACGTAGTATGGTAAAGTGCCCAAATATCGTCCCCCTAAGCAAAATCTTCAATTGTGAAAAAATTATTTACAGGAAAAATAATTTAAAAACTGATTTAAGTTTCTCAACTCCTTATCTCCTTGTTTTGCTAGTGTGATACTATTAAATAAAACTTTCTAAACCATAAAAAAATTAAAACTTATAAGAATGCAGATTTTGATTTTTCTAAAAAGGTGTCCAAATTCCGTCATCCCTTTCCAGCTAACATCTACTGAATTATTTTTATGGGAAATTTCATTAAAACACAGTTGACATCTCTCATAATAAATTTCTTGGGAGAAAACATTTTTATTCACTGTTTAAATAAAATCGCCTAACATCAATTTTGGAATGATATTCTTCATAGAACTTCAGCTCTACTACATCATAATAATAAGGCATGGATCAACACGTGATCATATATGAATCTAAAATAGTCTAAGGGGTTGGGAAATTATAGAATATAAAAAAGATAAATACATTTTGAGGGTCCTAAATCCGTCCCAGGGACGAATTTGAGAATTCAAAGGTGATGGATTTAGGATCCCAGCAATAACAAAAGAAAAAGCCCCATCTCTTGAACAAACAACCACAAGTACACACCTCTGACAACTTCAACACAATATTTAAGGAGTAATCTTTAATTATCAATTGCCAAATGATGAAAAAAATTACTCGGAAGTGTCAATATAACTGTTTAAGGTTCGATTGAACAATTTAGTAAATTTACACAAATCCTATTTTTTGAAAAATTTAATAGTTAAAAACAGAACAAAGCAACTGCATCAGAGCCAGTAGTAAAATGAATGGTTCTGAAGGCTTTCATGTGTTGTTTTGAAGGCTACAGCAATCCCCTTGAAAGTTAAAGGGGGACGGATTTAGGACAGCGGACGTATTTTGGGTACTTTACCATACCTTGTGGCCTAATGAGCGCTGGACACATCTGCTGATATCGGAAATGCGGAATCGGACACTGCACGCTTTCTTTAATTAGCATCCAACATTAAATTTGGGAACTCGAACTTCACCACATGTGTGTGCATTGCATTTTTGCGATGTCGCCACGAAACTGCAAGTTTAAAATTTGGATCTGCGCACCGGGCCTTTCTGCATATTTGTTGTTGTTTGTTTTTGTTTTAGGGCCCAATGGTCATTATGGCCCAGAGAGACAATTATCATGGTGGGGGTGTAAATGGCCTTCCCACCATGATGGCAATAAATAAGGGCAAAAGCCCAATAAAACTAATACAAATAGGAAAGGCAATAGCCAAATAAATATGGAATATAAGTACAGGCAAAAGCCAAAACAGACATTAAAAATAACAGCAGCAAAAGCCAAAACACATAATAAAAGCGGCAAAAGCCAAAGCCTAAACAACAATAAAAGCGGCAAAAGCCAACACGGACAGACAATAATTTTGGCAAAAGCCAAAAACAGACATTACAATAAATGTGGCAAAAGCCAAAACAGACACGGAAATAAAAAGGCAAAAGCCAAAATAATTCAAGAATAAATGCAAAGATCTCTAAAAGAAAACCATATATAATTCAAATTTTGTGAAAGAGGCCAGCCTCTTTCACAAAAACAAGCGAGCTCTCCACCCCCTGAGGGTTATCCCCTAGTGAGGTGGAGAGCTCATGACTGACTCCCAGATGGTATCTCATCTCACGGTATCTCACACAGTGACTAAAGATGTGTGCCACGGTGAGAGGCCCCCAACAGAAGTCACACCATGGTTGGTCCTCAACCCATAGAATGTAGGAGTGGGTGAGGAAGGTGTGACCGATCAGAAGCCGAGCAAGCACAACCTCCTCCCTCTGTGACTGGCGGCATGAGGACACCCAGTGCTCTGGAGTGTCCTTCAGTGTGCAGAGTTTGTTGGTAGTCTCTGCAAACCACTGGGACTGCCATTGGCCATGGATGGCCAGCCACACCATCGGGAGATGATGACCCACATAAACAACACTGTCTTGCCCTGCTTACGAATCGCAAGCAGCAATCTGTGCACACCCTGGATGATGGCATGTCTGCCATATAGGGTGTGCAACAGCTGAAGGGAGCATAGGGAGTCAGTTGAACAACAAAGTGTATGTCATTCAATACTTGGATGAGTTCCAGTGCCCTGTGCAGAGCTGTGAGTTCTGCAGTTAAGATACTGGCAACGCCTGGAAGGCGGCCCCCTATGAGATGACCAGTAGTAAAGACTGACCAACCCACCGAGGAGCCATCCTTCAACCCATCCGTGTAAATAAAAACAAGGCCTCAATAGGTCCAAGAGAGGCATCCAAACTCTTGTTGGTACACTGACCTATCAGTACTGGTTTTGGGTAAGGCTGCAAGCATTAAATCTAAACTTGGCTCTGGCACTGTCCAGGGTGGCACAGAGGCCGGCAGTACAGGCTGAACCCTAGGCAGAGTCACAACCACGCTGGTAAGGCCGTCCATCCACCGCACACCGAATGGAGGGGGAAGCCCTGGGTGGCGGTTGAATGGCCGTCTCATAGTGTTACTAAAGATGGCTGGGTGTGGCCCTTGCTTATGACAGAAGTGCATGACATTTGTTTTGTGAGGGGAGAACTTATAGCCACGAGAGGTGGCAAACTCGTTGGCACTATTTAGTGCCAGTTGCAGCTGATGCTCAATGCTGTGCATCGTGGCAGTCCAATACCTAATAGAGAAGTCGTCCACAAATAGGGACGACTTTACTGGGGGGTGATCGGAGGATGGCAGGCCGTTCACTGCAACAGCAAAGAGCGTCACACTCAAGACGCTCCCCTGTGGGACACCATTCTCCTGCAGGAAAGCTGAGGAGGTGTTACCCACAAGCACTCTGAAGGTCAGTTTGGACAAAAAGCTATGGAGGAAGAGGGGCAGATTACCCCTGAGTCCCCACTGGTGGAAGGTCTCCAGTATACCATGGTGTCATGTGGTATCACATGCCTTCTTCACATCAAAGAAGACAGCCACTAAGTGCTGTCTGTGGAGAAAGGCCTCACGTACTGCGGTCTCCAGGGAGATCAAGTGATCCACTGGAGACCTGCCAGCACGGAAGCCACATTGGGCATTGGTGAGAAGGTTGTGCTGTTCCAGATACCACACCAGGCACCAGTTGACCATGCATTCCATGGTTTTGCAAAGACAGCTCGGCAATGAAATGGGTCTGTAATTTTTTGGAAGTCTACTATCCTTCCCAGGTTTTTGCAGTGGGACTATAGTAGCGTCTCACCAACCTGCAGGGATTCCATGCTGCTGCCAGATGTAATTGAATACCTCAAGGAGGTATCTAACGCCTTTCTCTTGTAGGTGTCGTAGCATTTGATAGTGGATGCTATGTGGGCCAGGGGCAGTGTCCCTGGCGCTTGCTAGAGCTGCCCGTAGCTCCCAAGGGGTAAATGGATTGTTATACCCCTCAGCGACACCACCAGTGAAGTTCAGTGGATGGCGTTCTGCAGCCTGCTTCTTGTTTAGAAATGTTGCCATGTAGTGCTGGGAACTGGAGACAGCTGCAAACGTCCTTCCCAGTTCCTCAGCCACTTCACATGGCAGATGGTAATGTCTCCCTTGTACAAGGAGACCGGAGCCACATGATGGTAAATACCTCCCTTGGATCATCCTCAGTTTTTCCCAGACTTTCTTGGAGGGCATGTAACGGGTAAGTGAGGAGACATACGGACTCCATGAGGAGCGTTTGGTCTCCGTGATCACCCATCGTGCATATGCCTGGGCTCGGAGATAGTCGATACGATTGGCCTCGGTAGGACGAGATTGGAAGCAGCCAAGTGCTCGTCGGCAAGCCCGAATTGCACTCCGACAATCCTCCGTCCACCTTGGCACCCATGCTTGTGGTGGGTTACACGAGCTCTGGGGGATGGATGCCAATGCCGCCCCGACCACCACTTCTGTGAAGTGACTCACTAGGTCATTTACCCAATCAAAATCACACAGTGGGTGAAAGTAGATATGGCGGGCGAACTCCTCCCAGTCCACCCAACGCAGACACCACTGTGGTGGGTGCTGGGGTAATGCCTCATCTCCACTGCTAATCTTGATGGGGAAGTGATCACTTCCACAAGGGTCTGACAAGACCTCCCACTGAAAACCTGGTGCCAACCCAGGAGAGCAGATGGAAAGGTCTATGCATGACAGGCCACCAGTGGCAGTCATCATATGCATGGGGGCACCTTTGTTGAGAACAATGAGGCCATTTTGTGACACCCATTGTTCCACAAGTCGCCCCCGGGGATTGTGACTGTCCGAGCCCCATTGGGGAATATGGGCATTAAAGTCACCCATAATCAGGAAGGGTCTTGGGAGCTGGACACTGAGGGAGTCGAGGTCTGCCCATGGGATATCAATCCCAGGAGGCATGTAGAGGGAACATAGAGTGGTGGGCAAATCCAGTTGCAATGAGACCGCCACTGCTTGCCGAGGCGTCTGCAAAGCCACTGGCACTTGAATGCACCCATTCCGGAGAAGGATAGCCACCCCTCCCACAGGGTGGCTTCCTTGCTGCCGGGTGTCTGCATATACAGTGTACCCTCATAACAAAATGGGGGTATCACTGCGACACAGGATCTCCTGGAGGGAGATGCAGACAGGGTTGTGCCTCGAGATCAGCAGTGCAATCTCGTCCCTCATGTGGGAAAACCCTCGACAGTTCCATTGTACGAAATTTACCATCAAGTGGACTTAGGCGGCTTGTTTCTATTCCTCCCTTTTCTCCGTCCCACTACAGAAAAGGGAGGGACGCCTTCAATTGGTTCCTTCTCCTCCATCTTGAAGGAGGAATCCCCCTCTTGCCCCAGTTGGGGCATGAAACCACCTCGTGTTCTCTGCCGTTGGCTAGAGAGCTTGGGTGGACGAACCAAGGACACACGTCTCGTGGCAGTAGTGGGAGGTGTCCCTAGTTTCTTTCCAGCTGTCTCACCCACCACCCCTTCCGTGGAGAAGGCTGGCTGGACTGAGACAGAGAGGGAGGCCTTCAAGGGAGATGCCTCTCTTTGACGAGAGGCATCAGGGGCCTCCAAAGAAGCTGGCACCGCCATTATTGGGGGGGGCCATGCATTCGCCAGAGGCGGTGGTGGAGCCGGAAGAAGCCATGGAAATGGGGTCGGGGTCCGTCTGGCAGCAAAAGCTTGCACAGACGGCACCCCATGGACCCCGCAGGCCCGAGAGGGCGTTAAACGGATGAGAGGGGGGAGCTGAGGTAGGGTGTCCGTCTGGGTACAGACAGAGGACACAGCAGCTGCCTTCGCAGCACCTGCATAGGAGACTCCACGACTGGAGGTCCCTGGCAAGGCTACCAGCTGCCGTGCATCCAGAAAACTGATACCCTTCTGGACACGCAGCTCCTGGATCATGCATTCCTGCAGCCAAGTGGGGCAATCCCGAGAAGAGGCGGGGTGGTTGCCCTTACAGTTTATGCATAAAGGTGCAGTCTTACAAGACTCTGGGGAGTGGTCTCCTTGCCCACAAGTGCCACACATGGCCTTGGCAGAACAGGAATTCTGGCCATGGCCATATCGTTGGCACTTGAAACACTGAAGCGGGCTCGGTATAAATGGACGCACAGGCAAGCAGAGGTAGCCAGCCATGATGTACTCTGGCACTTTGGGCCTACTAAAGGTCAGCACCAAGGTGTCAGATGGGCGGGACTCTCCATCCCGTTGGATCGAGGTGCGGTGGACAGCCACCACACTCTGGTCCCTAAGCTCCTCTGCTATTTGCTCCTCTGACTCCCCACGTAGATCGGGGCACCACACCACACCTCTGCTGGTGTTTAAGGTGCGATGCGGTTCGACCACAATGGGGATATCACAGAGCTTCTGCAGTTTCAGTAATGCCTCTATCCGATGAGGGGCAGATGCCTCCACCAACAAGGTACCATTGCACAGTTTCTTGACCGAAGTCACGTCGCCGGCAATGCCTTTGATGGCTTTGGCGATAAGGAAGGGCGACGCCTTCGCCAAGGCTGCTCCATCCTCCCCAGAGATGGAAATAAACCAGGGAGGATAGGAAGAAGGTATGGATGGTGGTTGGACTGCACCTAAATTCTTAGATGCAGGAACATGCTGTGCATCGGCTTTGGAACCCTGCACCTTAAGGCTAAGAGGTCGTTGCCTCTTGTTAAGGGCAGGTGCCGATGCTGTAGACGCCACAGGTTCGTTCCCGGATCCAGTTGGCTTACTGGGGGAACGCGGCCTCTTTGTTGGAGCAGTACAGGTCTCCATCAGCTCAATGGCAGCTGGCCCACTCAGTTGAGTGGGACCGAGCTTGCCATCTTCCGGCTCAACACAAGTCAGTAAAGAGGAAGGAGGAGGGGGTGGTGTTATTTGATGAGGACCCCAGCGTCGGTTTTAGGGTTGCCATAATTTTTAATAATTATGTGTTCACTGCCCGCAGGTCTTACCCACCACACGGAGCCCAACGAGGGGACGCCCATTCGGGTTGCCGAGATTCCTCGGGCAGTATACCGTTAGGGTGGCATAATCCCCGGGTACCGGACCATTGGCATCGGGGTTGACTGCCAGGCCACTTACAGTCACCCTAGGAGGCATAACCACTTATGCACCCCTGGCCGATTGACCAGGACTGGGCTACTGCCTTGGCCTCCCGTTTTCCCTGGAAGCTGTGGCCAAAGTGATGTGTTGGGGCTGTAGGCCGCAGCCCTAATCCTCCATGTCTGTCAGCCAAGCCACAAGTGTGGGGTGGCTCAGAGACATCGCAGGACATGCGCCTCCTCAATCACCAGGATCCACTTTTCCCAGGGGTGCGGGTCTCCATGCGCGGCAGACATGCGGGTAGGCGTTTGTTTACGGTCACCTCAGTGAGGAGCCTACATCGACCGAGATCAAGTTAGTCATCCAGTAAAGGATGCAAGGGCAATGACAACCACCATGATGGTATCATCCTGTCCAGGACACAAGTAATGGCCAATGACGATAGTGGTGTCATCCAATCAGGGGCAAGAAAAAGTCACCCCTTTAGGTCGCCTCTTACGACATGCAGGTATGCAGTGTGCCTATTCTACTCCAGGCACACACAGGTAGCCTTTCTGCAACCACATGAAACTTGCATTGGGAAAGCAAATCGTTGACACCCAGCCTACCACTAATAGGGCAATTGGGCAAGGAACATTCGATGAAGTTGTAGGCCCACCTAAATTCTCCACTGAAGTGTTGTGAAGCCTAAGGAATAGAGGAAGAATAGAACTACAACTGAACGCTGAAGAGAATGTTCCACACATGTCTGAACTATAGGATTAAAATGTTGAGCCATTCCAAAAAACAGCAATTCTCAACCACTGTGCCACGACACTTTGGTGAGCTGCGAGATTCACCAAATGGGCCGCCACTTCTAATAGCCATACACAAGTGACGTCAGGCAAGTAGTTCAAGCGGTTCTACCTTCCTAGCAGGGACTGGCTGAACCAAAGGCCCATATGAATAAAGAGAAGTAAATGCTTTTACTGATAGTTTTGCACATTTGATATGAATAAAGAAGTAAGTTTTTGCTTCTACTTAAAGTAAAAAGTAAAAGTAAATACTTCTCCAAAAGTTAATACTTAATTTTTCTAGTAAATACTTAAAATGGCATGAATAAAAGCAAGTATTTACTGATTAATTCCAGTAAATACTTCAAAGTAAACAAGCTGGTGAGGGAGCAACTTGAAACGACAAGTAATCATATAGAAGTGAAGAAAAAGGATGTGTGCACTATTCACATGCATGTATTTCTGAAGCTATCATATTCCTTGATGCATGACGGCCGATATATGGTCTTTACCCATTGCTCTACTGAAATCTTTCGACCATAGGCAGCCAACCTTTTGTGTAAATAGCCTTTCCAGTCATTAGCTCCATGTCCCTTTGCCCTAAATCCCTTAATGCCATAATTTACTATGCCCTAATACCCTGCCCTAAATCCGTCCCCCCTTTAACTTTCAAGGAGAGGGCTGTAGCCTTCAGAACAGCACATGGAAGCCTTCAGAACCATTCAGTTTACTACTGGCTCTGATTCAGTTGCTTTGTTCTGTTTTTAACTATTAAATTTTTCAAAAAATAGGTTTTGTGTAAATTTACTAAATTGTGGAATCGAACCTTACACAGTTATATTGACACTTCCGAGTAATTTTTTTCATCATTTGGCAATTCATAATTAAAGATTCCTCCTTAAATATTGTGTTCCAGTTGTCAGAACCATGTAGTTGTGGTTGTTTGTTCAAGAGATGGGACTTTTTCTTTTGTTATTGCTGGGATCCTAAATCCGTCCCTTTGAAATTCCCAAATTCGTCCCCAGGACGGATTTAGGACCCTCATAATGTATTGCTCTTTTTTTACATTCTATAATTTCCCAACCTCTTAGACTAGTATTGATTCATATATGATCACGTGTTGACTTTTTTTTAATGAGTTTACCACTTCTATGCCTTATTATTATAATGTAGTAGAGCTGAAGTACTATGAAGAATATCATTCCAAAATTGATATTAGGCTATTTTATTTAAACAGTCAATAAAACGTTTTCTCTCAAGAAATTTATTATGAGAGATGTCAACCGTGTTTTAATGTGCTCAAGAAGCAGCATAAATAGCATGCTTGGAAGTCGCATTACTGTCAAGCACTCTCTGCTGAAGACTGCAACGTTCATATGGGGTTTGTGGCTTGGTATGAAGATTGGCCAGAACTCTTTAAAAATATCGTTTGGAATGATAAAGCAGTATTTCACATCGGTGGGTTTGTGAATTGTCACAACTGGCATTACTAGGCAGGAGAAGATCCTTGTATTATCTCTAAATATTTCTGATTTGTTGCTCTTTTGTTGTTTGTTGGTGTTTTAGGGCCCTTCAACCACAAAGGTCCACAGCATAGTTATTATGCAGAGACTGCACAGACACCACACTAATGAGACGATTTTGGGATATTAGCAGTACCCAGATTTCCCAAGCTGCCACCCGTGTCAGTACTAGCTGGAGTTGTGCTACTTCAGTGATCAGATGAGAACTGGTGTGTCCAACGCAATTCGCTGCTCCTGAAATATTTCTGAATCGACCTAACATAGCTGGTATGATGTGGAATGACTTCAGATAGGATTGTGGGTCCCTTTCTCTTGTGTGATAGCATGAATGGAAAAAGGTATCTGGCTACACTGCAAAATGAAATCTGGCCAGTTGTCAATACTTTGGAGAATATTGAAGAATTCATTTTTATGCAAGATGGTATTCCTCCACATTTTCCTATTATTGTTCATGAATAGCTGAATGAACATTTTCGTGGGAGATGGTTAGGTTGCCATAGCCCACATAAGTGGTCAGCCAGAAACCTTGATTTAACACTGCAACTTTCTTCTTTGGGGTTGATTAAAGGAGCACGTTTACTATATGAAACCAAAGACGTTAGGAGAACTTGAATGGCGACTACGAGAAGTTATCTCTCCCATTCCAAACTAGTTTGTGTGAAGATCAGGGAAGTTTTCTAAATGAGAGGGAAGTTTCCTAAAATAAGGAGTTACTTTTCAAACATTCTGTTGATGGGACCCATATAGTAAAATGTAGGGTGGGTAAAGTGGAAAATGACAACTGGAATCATTGTGATCACATGGTCCCAACAAAGCTGAAGGAGATCAACAGTAGTTAGACTGCCTACATGAATATCATTGCTTGGCAGCCCTCAAAAGCAATGCCAATAGTATAACACTAATACAGTAGAAACTTCCAGTATAACAGAAGTCAAAACGGGCACAAAGAGAAAAGGCAAAGGTCAAAACAGGCACAAATAAAAGAAATGGCAAAAGCCAAAACTGACACAGATATCAAAGGCAAACGCCAAATAAACACAGAGGTAAAGGCAAAGGACCAAAAGTGCACATAGATAAATGGCGAAACATGTCAAAAAGTCATAATACTTTGGGATTAAAACGTGTGAAAGAGGCCAGTCTCTTTCACGAGCTCTCAACCCCTAAAGACCGCTTTACAATAATAATGGGAACTGCAATGGAAACGTAACCCGAAAGTGTGGAGCGGCGAGTTGCGTTGGACACACCAGATCTGATCTGATCACTGAAGTTAAGCAACGCAAGCCCAGTTAGTACTGACATGGGTGGTTGCTCGGGAAAGCTGGGTACTGCTAATACCCAATAATCGTCACATTAGTGTAGTGTCTGTGCAAAATATGCATTAGAACTATGTGGTGGACGGGTCTCTAATGACCTTGAAGTTGACGGGACCTTAAAATCCAACAAATAAACCGAAAGTGTGTTCCACAATCACCCCTGATGTTGAACGCAATGGATGAAATGTAGTTAAAGCACTGTAGATATGCACTGCCAGTATACAGGATGTGGATGCAGTGAGTCAGATAAGTCATAAGAGACAAAATATTTATAAGATTTTGAATTACAGGGAGGCCCTCATTGAACCCATGAAGGCAAAGAAGTAAACATGTTAGCAACAACAAAAAAAAAGCTTCACAAACACAACATGTAACTACATCACCAAGCGCAGCTCTTTGGTGTTGAGGGGAGGGGCGACGGGTACGTCATGTGGTGGAGGTGTGCTCCCATTGGTCAAACGGCTTACATTTAACGGGAAAGTTAAAAGTTGGTCAACTCCCATCCGTTGCCATACGCCATTCCCTGTTTATTGTGAACGCTGCCACTAGCATTTGGCTTTCTAACTTTCCTTCCCATTCCCGTTGCTGTTGTGAAGCGGCCTTTAGGGTCGTCCCCAAGGGAAGTAGAGAACGCCCCACTACTAGTCTGTGTCATAGCTCACATATCTCTCACAGTGACTAAAGATATGTGCCACTGTGAGAGGCTCCCAACAGCTGTCAGACCATGGCGACTCCCCACCCTGCAGTAGGTGGGAGTGGGTGAGGAAGGTGGTCCCAACTGGGCAAGAACAATCTCCTCCCTCTGTGAGTGGCGGCATGAGTACGCCAAAGGAATGGGGGAGTGAGAGAAATTAAGAAATTTCCTACCATTCTTTGTTTTTAGTCGTTAATTAATTCCTCTATTTGCAAAACGTCTTGACTGCTTGATGTCGTCAGCTTTTCGTTTTCTAAGCTTGGTTTCAGGTATTCACAGCTTGAAATGCCCTGATGCTTGTCGTGAATGACATTAGAGAATGATGGGGACGGACAGTCCATTCTTGAGCTTCATCATCCACAACAAAGATTAATATTTGTCTTGAGAAGTGTATCTGAAACAATTAATACCTAGGTCGAGATACGTTACGTAAAAAAACCTATCTACGTTAAAACACAATAGTGTCAACAACCATGAAACTCCCTTCGTCTAATTTGGAAACGCAATGAACCTGCAATCCAACTTGTTTAGGACAGATGAACGAGAGTTGCATTGCATGTTCGTCGTTCACTGAACGCAACTCTCCTGCGACTAATGATCAACATAAATGTTCTTTATATCAATCTGGTACATATGATTTTGAATATACCGTATCACGTGAGTGAAAAAATGTAACCGAAAAGTAGTTTGGTTCCTTGGTTGGTCGGAGGGCCGTCACCTACAAGGTCATTAAAGCCCCGTCCATTGTGTAGTTCTAATGCATAGACAGCACAGACATTACACTAATGCGACGATTTGGTACCCAATTTTCCCAAGCGGCCGCCCATTTCAGTACTAGCTGGGGCTGCGTAGTTTAACTACAGAGATCCAAGATTCTGTGTGTCCAACGAAATAAGCCGCTCCATCTGAAAAATGGCATGAGCATCGGATTCAAGTTGCACAAACGTTGGGCACACGCAACTGACAAGCGAGTCGCATTTGAGTTGGTCGTTTCCCAGTAGATCGCAGGTTAAGTTGCAGTCGTACTTGTGAACAACAAACTGCGCAATAAGAGGGTGCGACTCTGAATCCACTCCCGTCCAACACTGAGGTGACGTTGCGCCGGTGGACGAAGGGCCTAACAGCTAAGCCCGAACTGTTCAATATGTTGCACGAGGAGTTCGGAAAATGAGTTCCATTTGTCAGCAAATGAGTCATTTCACACATCCTAGTCATTGTAAGCCACAGGTGTCAAACATCATTTCACATTTACGGTTATCTTTGTGATCAAAAATGTTTAAGCAATCAATCAGCCCGCCAATCGTGATTCAAGGTCTAGTATCCCTTTCATTAGTGGATGAAATGTACCGCCAGCTAAAAATCATCATGTGCGCATCATTTTCAACTAACAAGGAATTTTACTTGTTTTGAATTCTTACTTAAACGCACAACCTTCCTGCTAAAACTTTCAAAACTGTCGTATGCAGTTCAGAAAAAGTTGCGCGGAGTCTTTTCTCAGAGAATTGTTAAGGGACGACAGTGCTCAGTTCCAAACAGCTGGTGATGCAGCACTGACGACCCATTTCTATGTGGGAGGGATTCAATTACTGGTTCCACGATATGAGAGTTGTCTAAATAACAATGGGCATTATGCATAACAATTAATTGTGTACGAAATATGTGTCGAATAATATTTTTTAAGACTTAATAGATCTCATTATCCAAATAGTCCTTGTAGCAAAAATTCAGATTTCACGAGGATTAATATACATTTCATTAATAATAAGATTCGCCTACCTTACTATTTTTGGCGTAGTAAAAACTAATGTATGGTTCCTTGCTGCACAAAATGCGGATGACGAGATCAAACTGGCCTTTCACAAACGTTTGCTCCACCAACAAGATATTGTCCACTCAATCCACACAGTAGCAGTGGTGAAACTGGTAAATAAAAGTAAGCCTTCAATCTCGGTGTTTTGAGTGATGCAGTAGCTGTATTACTGTACACCAGCGGTGTCAAACAGACGGTTTAATTTCTTTTATACATTGAAGGATTCACTTTATACGTACATAATGTAGAAGTTGAGAAACATTAAATGAATTGAGAAATTATTCGCACATTTCTGGCTAAAAACTTGTAACAGGCCAAAATCAAACTCCTAACCATTTTCCCGCCTATGGCAGGCGGAGGCGTAACGGGGGGGGGCGAAGGGGGACAGATGTCCCCGGGCGCAGAAGACAGGGAGTGCAAATATGCGGTTCGCATTAAGTTTAGAGGGCGCAGACTTCGGTCTTTGTCCCCAGGCGCAGAATATCCTCGGAACGCCACTGATGGCAGGTCGGGCACCCCTCTTGTCCCTCTTATGGACACAAGGGCGATATACACTACCCTATAAAGAGTCATGGGACAACCCTTATTTGCATGAAAATGTGACATTCCTTTGCCATATCATAGGTGGCATTCCTCCCAGCACTATATTAGCAGAGTACACTATTATGAGCAGTGCCGTAACGGGGCTAGGAAGCGCCTGTGACAAGTGTCTAACTTTCGCTTGCCCATAATCCAATATTGACGAAAAACTTTACATTTAGCGTCCCAAAATCAGTTGCGCCCGTGGCAGCCGCCTTCTTCGCCACGCCCTCGTTACGGCCCTGACTGTGAGATGATACTTCCATGAATGCTGAAAGAATGTCACAAAGAAGAGAGCTTTCAGACTTCCAAAGAGGTAGAATTGTCGGGTGCCATCTCGCAGGCAAAACTGTTAGGGAGACGTCAACCCTCCTAAACATCTTAAATCGACCGTTCAGAACGTCATCCGGGCCTGGAAAGATAAAGGCACCACAAGTGTTCCACCTAGGACTGGAAGACCCAAGATCATGTCAGCTAGAGACCAAAGAGCTTTCAATAAATGGTCACTGCAAACCGTCACACATCGCTTGATGAACAAACAAAATCATTCATAGAGTCTACGGGAACAACTGGGAGTACCCTGACTGTTTGCAGAGAAATGCATGCAATGAGTTTTTATGGCAGAGCGGCAGCCCACAAGCCTCACATCAGCACCAACAGCGCAGCGAGGAGATTGCAATGGTGCAAAGAGTGGAATGATGAGTCCCGCTACACCATCTGACAATCGGATGGACGGGTTTGGGTATGGCGAACGATACCTGCCAAGGTGGGTTGTGCCCACGGTGAAGTTCGGTGGAGGGTCAGTGATAGTGTGGTGGTGCTTCTCATGGTATGGGTTGGTGCAATTGTTTCTGTCGACAGACATCTAAACGCACAGCATTACCTGGACATCCTGGACAATGCAGCACTCCCATCTCTCTGGCAGCATGTGACTGGCCTGCACATAGTCCTGATGTGAACCCCATCAAAAATCTGTGGGACGTGTTGTAACGTCGATTGCGAACTTATGCAGAACGCCCGAGATCTGTGACCAAACTGTCCAAGACACTTATGGCAGAATGGCATAAATTATCTGTCAAAACATATCAAAACCTTGTGGACAGTATGCCCCAGAGAGCAGATGCTGTTGTAGCACCAAAAGGTGGACCAACAACATACAGTAAGTCGTCAACGTACGCGATTTTTTTAAAAAATAAAAATTTTAGGCTAGGCGCACACTGTATAGCAGAGGTTTCCAACCTGGGAGGCACAGACTATTGCCAGGGGAGGCGCAAGTGGAGAGTATGAATCATTGTACTGCAAAGCAATGCAATTCCCTCTACCGTTTGTAACGTATTATTCGTTTGAAACGGGCATTTTGGCACTGGCTGCAATGAAAACCAACTACAGTGATACCTCAAATTACAAATTTAATTCGTTCTGCGACTGAGCTCGTAACTCAAATTGTTCATATGTCAAATTACTTTTACTTATAGAAATTAATTGAAATGCCTTTAATCCATTCCAGCCCCAAAGCCCCCTATATGTATTGTTTAAAATCATTATGACAGATATATCACAGATTTTTACCTGCTTTCCCATGCTATAATATCCTGCAGAGTGTGACGTGATGAGCTTCGTTGACATCTTCCTCAGCAACCTCCAAGCCCAAGAACTTTCCAAGGGGCACACTCTCCTCTGCCACTGCCACTTTTGTTCCAATCCTTTGATATCCTATTCAGACACAGCCTCAGAACACAGATTCTTACAATCAGAGGTCAAAGTCCTTCTTGTAAAACCCTGCCAGGCCATAGCATGTCTATATTTGTGAGACTCTCATCAAAGCAGTGGTAGAACATGTGCTTGGTGAATTATATATTTCTTGAAATTAGAGTTCACCTGCTGGTTCATAGGCTGCAGGACAGGAGGTGTCTCCGAGGTTTAGTGGGTGAGCAGATGTATTATCCAGGATGAGAAGGGCTTGCAGGGGTAGATAACTTTCTTGGCGATTGCTAATTATTGGTGGTGTGTGAAGTTCACTCGTAACTCGTATTTTAGCTTTCATCTCAAATCAACAAATTGATCAAGTGACAGCTCGTATCTCGAATAACTCGTAAGTTAGAGCATTTGTAAGTTGAGGTATCACTATATTGAACCCGGTTATTAGTCGAAAAAGAGTTATAAGTGGCACTCTCCACATTGTCCCAATTTGATAAACTTTGTGCCAATTAACAACACCCACCCTCACATTAAATTTTGATGATGTAGGTAAATTAGTAATTGGATATAAAAATAATGTAAATATGCATGTTCGACGACACACACATCATCTATTAAAGGACAGGGAGGCATGGATAAAAAAAATTATTTTAGGGAAGCACAGTAGTATAAAGGTTGAAAACCACTGCTGTATAGTCAAGACTTTCTGACGACAGTCCATTGTACTATGTATGTAGTTGTTAATCAGTTTTCACTGTTAGACGCCTTGCTACCCATTGGTTTTCAATGCCAGAGCTGAGCACAGACTGCCGTCAGCCAGCCTTAACTATAGTGTGCACCTAGCTTTAGGTGTGACACTGTGGTGGTGGTGTAACTCAGTTGTGCGCTTTCCTTTCTGTAATGTCCACCAACACAAGGTACCTCTAATACAGTCATTCCTAATTCTATCAGTTCTCAACCCTCACTCATACACCTCAGAATTCGCATCTCAGCTACTTGCATTCTATTGACTTGTCACTTCCTCACTGCCCTACACTCTGATCCGTATAGCATAACTGGCCTACCTACTGCCCTGCAGAACTTCCCTTTCAGCTTCATTCGGACCCTCCTATCGCACAGGACTACAACACAATTAACACTGAACCAATACTTGAAGTAGTTCATCTATAAACACAGTATGTATGCAGATTGTTATGTGCAATATGTTCAATAAATAATATATTTTTAGGTGTATCGAGATAGATCTATTTAAATTTAACCCATAGTTTAAAACTAAAACATTTTTTGTAAAAAAATGCAAAATTTAGTGCTTTCCACGACTTATGCGAAACCCTTTGGAACCAATTAATCACGTAAGTTGAGGACTTACTGTACTAAAATATGTATATTTGTGAGTGTTTCTATTAAAATGGCGGTGTCCCATTACTTTTAATAGGGTAGTGTCAGTGTTGCCAGATCTGAAGACTAAAAAGTAGCCTGGCTGTACACCAAAAGTAGCGAATTTGAGGCATTTGTAGCCCAAATAAAATGAATCATTTTGCTACTATGAGCTTTTCTTGATCAACTTTTACTTTCATTTGTTCTAGGCTAGGTTAATTTTTATATTGTTAGGTCTGGTTTGTTGGGTTAGCTGCCGGGAGAAAGGGTGACAAATGTGCAGGAAGTGAAGTAATTGGGATCAGTGATCCAGAGCAATGGGGGGATAGATTCGAAAGTTATCCATACAATCAATGGGGGGTGGTGAAGTGGAGACAGACAAGCGGAGTTCTGTGTGATAGGAGGGTTCCAATGAAGTAAAAGGGAAGTTTTGCAGGGCAGTGATTAGGCCAGCTATGTTATATGGATCAAAGCGTTGGGCAGTGAGAAAGAGCCACGCAAACAGAACGCTGCGTTGCACGAGTAGGGTGTCGAGAGATGATAGAATTAGGAATGGGAATATTAGGGGGCGACATCACGGAGAAAAATGAGAAGAGTACGTTGAGGTGGTATGGTGGTCCATTACAGGAATATGGGTGGTTGGAACCACCCCGGACAGGGGGAGATCAAAGCAGACATGAGAGTAGCTTGTCCTTAAGGATATGGTAGTGTGTGGGGTGGATGAGGACCTGGTGGGAGTGGCGGGCAAGAATGCATAGACCCGATCCTACAACATACAAGATAGGGGTATTATGATGATGGTTGCCTTAAAACTTTATATATAACTATAACAAAGTAGCGCATTTTTTTATTTATAGCTCTCAGAAAATTAAGGGTAGCCCAAAAAGTAGCGTGTCGCCCAATTTGAATATTTTGTAGCAAGGACACTTAAGAAGTAGCCCAATCTGGCAACACTGTGTGGTGTACCATATTTATTACAATAAATGTCGCGCCGTTCATTTTTTTCGTGGCGTTTTTGGTGCGGCGCTTATTAGAGGGCGACGTTTATATAATTTGTGAGCTTTTTGTTGACGATATTGGCAGTCATCATCATACCCTTATCCCGCTTGTGGCAGGGTCGGGTCTGCTGGTCAACTGAACGTCCTATGACTGGGGTCTGGAAACCCGCAGGAATATTGGCTAAAGCCTGCTTCATAATAACATCGGGAACGAGAACGGCAATGGACGGGAAAGTTGAAAAAATTTAATCTTTCCCGTTAAACATAAGCCGTCTGACCAACAGGAGCGCACCTCCACCACATGATGTACCCGTCGCCCCTCCCCTCTGCACAGAACACGTTTTCCGTTGTAATAAATATTATAATCTACAGAAAGTAATTCTGAAATCAATGTACAGACTTGAAGGGGAGATAGCAGCATGAAAACAAACATTTTATGCATGGTTCCATATACCCACGCACTAATGCCAATGGCGTTGAATCTGACGACACAGCAGAAAAAGCGGCGACGTCACAATGCTGCTTCGGGCGCCTCAGAGTAGCTAAGCCTGACGCAATTAGAGTTGAAAGGTCGTCAACTCAAATAGCGTTCCGCAAGTCATGCTGCATTCTGATTGGTTGGCGGTTGACCTGTCTGCTTCAGAAACACACAATATGTGCTGTATGTGAGGTGACTCCAAAAAAAGTGCTACATATAAGGAATTGCGCTTGCACAAAACGTCATCAACATGCCCACAGCGTCGACGTGATTAGCACTTGATGCCTAGTTCTGTATCACCACACTTCAACACTAATCACATCAACACTGATGACATTTTGTGCTAGTTTATTATGAAGGAGCGCCAGCACAATTCCTTAAGTGCAGCGCTTTATTTGGAGTTGGCGCTTTATCATGTCCTAAGCTGCATACACACTATTCTGACGTGACGTGTTAACACGCCACAACACGTGTTGTTAAAAAATTCCTTATCTTATTTTGAATGGCAATGTGTCCAATGCTCTGATGAGGCATGTTAAGGCATGTTAATTTGTGAAGTGCTGTAACACACATCAGATGAAGATCTCGATTTTTAGATTTTTGTCAGACGTGTTAAGGCATCAGATACGTTAATTAAAGGTTTTGAAGGTTTTTTCTTCTGACCTGACTTGACGCCGTCGCTTTACAGTGGGCATCAATGGGCATTTTACAGTTTGCATCAGAGCAATGTATACAGGGTATATGTCATGTTACATACAGTCGAACTTCGCTATAACACACCCTGGTTATAACACGTTTTGGCTGATAACACACACAAGGGAAAGTCCCAGCCAGCGCTAATGCATAAGTATATAGCAATTGATTGGCTGTAACACACTCGGATATTGCATATAACAGACAACTGGCTTGGTCCCTTAAGCACTTTCAACGCGTGAGAGACCTCGGATATAACAAACAGCTGTAACATGAATCTAGATGGCATACTTCACAGCTTAAGTAAGACTATATGGTGCAAGACTTTTCCTATCTAGGATCAGTTTTCCAGAGCAATGGGGAAATCGACTCTGACGTGGCCCATAGAGTTAATGCAGGATGTCTGAAGTGGAGACAGGCAAGTGGGGCAAATTTTACAGAACTGTCATTAAGCCCGCTATGCTATATAGCTCAGAGTGTTGGGCCATGAGGAAGACCCATGAAAGCAAATGCAAGTGGCTGATACAAAAGCTATGCTACATATGTTGGGGGTCATGATCTGACAGAATAAGAAATGAGTACGTTAGTGGTAGCTTGGGGTGTGGCAGAGCGCTTGAGGTGGTATGGGCATGTGATGAGGAGGGGAGAGGGGGAGCTTATTAGGTCCATTGTTGGACTGCAGGTAGTTGGGGGCACCAGAGGTATAGGAAGACCAAAACGGACGTGAGTGCAGGTGGTGCAAAGGGATATGGTGGCATGTGGGATCGAAGGGGACTTGGTGGGGGATAGGCGAGAGAGGAGGATTAGAACCCACAGACCGGAACCTGCCTCAAGTGGGATAAGGGTGAGATGATGATGATGATAAAAGGATAAAATTCTCAGCAGTGTGGAATCTGGCAAAACTGCAGCTGACTGTAAGTGTGTGCGTCTTGAAGTATAATTATACAAGTCTAGATCGACTTGTCTATGTTGAATTTATCTTGAAATTAGCATATTTTTGTTCAATCAACATAGCTTTGGCATCATTTCTGTTATAACACACACTCGGTTAAAAGACACAGACACGAGCAGTCCCGAAGGTGCGTGTTATACCCCAGTTTGACGTGATAACATGTCACGTCAGAATAGTGTGCATTAAGCTTTAGTTTATCCTCTGCCACTTTTCAAGCAGACAGCTCAACTGCCAGCCAATCAGAACGCAGGGTGACTTGCAGGACGCTATGTGAGTTGAACACCTGTCAACTCAACTACCATCACGCATAGCTACTCTGCAGCGCCCCAAGTAGCAGTGTGACGTCACCATTTTTTGTACTGTGTCATCTGATTCAATGGTAATAGCGTTAGCGTGTGGGTATACCAAACCAGGCATACGTGAGGTGACAGTCAACTCAAATAGCATCAAGTAAGCCCCACTACTTTCTGACTGGCTGACGGTTGCGCTGTCTGCTTGGAAAATGGCAGAGGATAAACTGAGACATGACGGATGCATGACGTCACTCCAAAAAAGTGCTACATTTAAGGAATGGTGCTGGTGCTCCTTCATAAAGCGATAGCACAAGACGTCATCAAAATGTCATGAATGTTGACGCAATTAGCATGTTAGTGTGGTGATATGCAACTACGCATTACACATGCCTGATTGCCATACAATTTCAAAGATGCCTGTCATTTTATGAAAATTAGTAACAGCAGCTACAATGCTGGCCAACAAGTCCACAAGGGAATCAATGGGAGTAGTGTAAACCAAATTCATTTGGCCCCAGAAGAAGAAATCAACACATGATAAATTGAGTTACCATGCTGGTCATCCAACAGGACTGACACTGCCACTCCACTGGTCCTAATGATTGGTACGGTACACCAATTGATATACGGTACACAGATCGAACTCACTTATATCGAAATCCTGCTTATTCCCACTTGTATCAAGGCTTGAGCACCAGTCCCGCCCAATGTGAATTTTTGCTTTACATATAATTCTGGTTTTGGATATATTGAATCTCGGATATATCGAACTATTTTTCACGGTCCCCTGAGGTTCAATATAACGAGATTCTACTGTAGTCACAGCCCTTCAAAAAATGAAAGGTGACAAAGCTGTAGGCCCAAATAAGATCCCATTGATGTTTGGCACACCCTGGGGACTACAGGAATTACATGGCTGGGGAAGCTATTTAACAAGTTTGCAAATGGTGACAAGACGCCATCTGAATGATGAGAGAGTTCATAGTCCGAGGTCCGTTCAAGGGCAAAGGTGATGCCCAGGACTGTGGAAACTATAGAGGCATAAAGCTAATGAGCCATTCTATGAAGCTGTGGGAGCGAGTGATAGAACGTTGCCTCAGAGACCAAACTAGTGTATGGGGAAACTAATTTGGGTGTATGCCTGGCAGGTCCACCATGGAACCAATCATTATTCTACAAGAGATGGTAGAGAAGCATACAGCAGCAAAGACGGACCTCCATGCAGTATTCATTGACCTGGAGAAGGCATATGATAGTGTCCCTAGATAGGTACTATGGAGTATTTTAAGGAAGGAAGGGGTTGATGAAGGACATATTAGGATAGTGCAGGATGTGTTTGAGGGTTCAATTGCTAGGTTGAGGACAGCATGGGGAAACACTGCAGTCTTCAATGTGCAGGTTGGTGTGCATCAGGGGTCAGAACTTAGCCCATATCTATTTACTCTTGTAGTAGATGAGCTGCTGACAGGATTAGGGGAATGGGCCCTACATTGTGTGGTATTTGCTGATGATGTGGGAAAGCTTGAGGGGTCCAATGAGGATGCACAAAACTGTCTACAAAACATTAAGACAGAAATGAAAAGATGAGATATGGTGTGGCAGTGAGGGTATACCAGCGGGGCAGAAGTTTTGTTATTTGGGATCTGTTTTTCCAGGGCAATGGAGAGATAGATTCTGATGTCACCCATAGGATTAATGCCAGAGGGCTGAAGTGGAAGCAGGCAAGTGGAGTCCTGTGTGACCACCAGGTGCCAATAAAGGTAGAGGGGAAAGTTTACAAAACGGTCATTAAGCCCACTTTACTGCATGGCTCAGAGTGTTGGGCAGTTAGGATTGTTGTTGTTGTTTGTTTTTGTTTTAGGGCCCATTGACTACAATGGTCATTAGGGCCCAGAGAGACAATCATCATGGTGGGGGTGTAAATGGCCACTAACACTTATAAAAATAAAAAAGGCAGGCAGTTAGGAACAACCATGAAGGATAATGCAAGTGGCTGAGATGTGAATATTGTGCTACATTACTGGGGTGTCATGAGTGGACAGGGTCCGGAATGATTACATTAGAGGTAGCTTGCGGGTGGGAGACATCATGGAAAAAAAGGGAAAAGCAGTTGAGGTGGTATGGACACGTGAAGAGGAGAGAGGAGGAGAAACGTATTAGGTCCCTTATGGGTATGCATGTGATTGGGGGCACCAGGGTTGGGGGGATCACGTCAATTTGGCGCATGACAATTTGGCATAGTCAATTTGGCGCACGACAATTTGGTGCACGACAATTTGGCGTAGTCAATTTGGCGTATGACAATTTGGCGTACATACACATTCGGCATATGACAATTTGGCGTACGTAAAATTTGGTGTACGACAATTTGGCGTACGTAAAATTTGGTGTATGACAATTTGGTGTACGTAAAATTTGGCATACGACAAATTGGCATACATGCCGATCTCTTGGGTGCACACATTTGTTCAAAATTGCAACTGTCATAACCAGTGGCAGATCCAGGATTTTCGTCAGGGGGTGGGGGTTTGAGCTAAACCTCACATATTATGCAAATATAAGGTTATATGTGCAGGGGGGGGGGGTTTGCAACCCCAAAAGCCCCATCCTAGATCCGTGCATGGTCATAAGTCATTGCAACGGTCCCATATAACACACTTGGGTTTGTTTGTTTGTGTTTTTGGGCCATCGACTTCAAAGGTCATTAGGGCTCTATAGCACAGTTATGGTAGGCATTCATTGTTCTATTACCTTGTCAAGACGGTAGTTATTACTGTTGAAATATGTTATGACCGTTGCAATTTTGTACAAATTTGGGCACCCAAGAGATCGATCGGTATGTACGCCAAATTGT
Organism: Trigoniulus corallinus; assembly: GCA_013389805.1. Taxonomy (NCBI): domain Eukaryota; kingdom Metazoa; phylum Arthropoda; class Diplopoda; order Spirobolida; family Trigoniulidae; genus Trigoniulus; species Trigoniulus corallinus. The sequence goes on along the minus strand of JAAFCE010004209.1, from coordinate 25,337,451 downwards.
TGTACGCCAAATTGACTATGCCAAATTGTCATGCGCCAAATTGACGTAGACCCGGGTTAGGAGAAGACCAAAACGGACGTGGAAACAGGTGGTCCAGAAGGACATGGAGACGTGTGGGATGGAGAGGGACTTGGTGAGGTACAGGCTGGGATGGAGGACAAGCACCCACAGACCTGACTCTGCCGCAGGTGGGATGAGGGTGTGATGATGATGAGTTACTGTAAAAACAAAGTACCGTATTATCTCGTGTATAATACGCACCCCAAGTTTTAAGACTTAGTTAAAGAAAAATATTAATGCCCATGTATAATACGCAGGTTAAGTTTGCCAGTTCCCAATAATTTCAGATGATGATTGTGAAGAATTTTTAGGCTTTCAATATCGGTATTGTTGGAGATAACTGGACTTAGAATATTCATTTTTATTACAGGACTTGTTAATTTTTCATAGTAGAACGCTAGTATTATTATATCTATGGTTACACTTGTATTATTATATCTATGGTTACACTTGTATTATTATATCTATGGTTACACTTGTATTAATATGCAAGCACTTGTATCTATGGTATGAAGGTAAATAAAGTGTAGGTAGCTAAATATTATATTTATAAAACTAACTCAAAACAGCATCTAATAGAAGTTAAATGTGGTTAATAAGCAAACATGTCTCTTCTTGCTTTCAATGGATGATACAGTATTCTTTATGCGTGTTTAGTGTTCTCTGATAATGGCTGAAATTTTTACACCTATGTATAATACGCACCCAGACTTTGCATCCAATTTTTCGGGAAAAAAGTGCGTATTATACACGAGATAATACCGTAATTTAAAAGAGAAACAAATTAGCTTGAGGCTATCCATTATGTCCTGTCATTGTAAATTTTCCCTTACTTGCTTAGAGAACAATTAATAACAATGAATTTTCACACTGGTCATGCCACTGCATACACACATTTCAAAGTTCACTTTTTTGTTTGTTTACCTATTGGCCAACCTGGGAGAGCTCCACTAGGTGGCACGTACTGCTTGACTGAACTTTGTGGGTGTGCCAGAAATCTTTGCTTCTTCACAGGATTCCCCATAAAAATGCACAAACAAAAGCTACCTTTTCCAGGGAAATTCAGGTAGAGCCAGGTTAAGGTAGGGCTGTAGGTGTTGGGGCGTCAGAGGGTTAGGGAAGTGGTTGCAAGGTTTGGCTGTTAAAGCCTAATGTCAAGTCCTTTTCCAGTGATCCCATTGCACTGTGGCATGGCAGGCATCATCTGCTCCAGCAGTCACCATGTGGCACTTTGCAGCTGAATACTCACACCATACAACAAAAGAAATTTTCACATCACTACTGTTATTATTATTGCTATTTGCTGCTCTTTAGTATTTGAATTTATATAGAATATATAGTATTTAGGATTTAAATTTTATTTATTTATTCAATATTTTGTCTCTAGTGAGTATTTTGTTTTATGTTCTTTGTTTCTATTGTGTTCTGTGAGGTGCACTGCCAGGTGAGTGTGAGACCTCCACTCACTTGGCAATGATAACGCTGGGGGGTTGGATGCACCCCCACATTAGCCCAGCCACAGGACTGTGGAAACTACACAGGTATAAAGCTAATGAGCAATTCTATGCATTTGTTTGTTTGCTGGTGTTTAAGGTCCCGTCAACCACAAGATCATTAGAGACCCGTCCACTGCATAGTTCTAATGCATATGCTGCACAGACACTACACTAATGGGACGATTATTGGGTATTAGCAGTACCTAGCTTTCCCGAGTGACCAGCCCTGTCAGTAGTAATTGGGCTTGCATTGCTTAACTTCAGTGATCAGACGAGAACTGGTGTGTCCAACACAACTCACCACTCCTGCAATTCTATGCAGCTGTGAGAGAAAGTCATAGAATGTCACCTAACAGATTATGCCTGGTACACCATGGAGCCAATCTGTATTCTATCACAGATGATAGAGAAGCATAGAGCAGCAAAGAAGGACCTTCATGCAGTATTCATTGACCAGGAGAAAGCTTATGATAGTGTCCCTAGGCAGGTACTATGGAGCATGTTATAGAAGGGGTTGATGAACGTTGGTGTGTAGCAATGGTCAGCACTTAGCCCATACCTATTCACTCTAGTAATGGATTAGCTTCTGACAGGAGTGGGGAAATGGGCCCCTCAGTGTCAGGTATTTGCTGGAGAAGTGGGAAAGCTTGAGGGCTCCAAAGAGGATGTACAAAATGACCTACAAGACATCAAGACAGCAATGGAAAGAGGGGGTCTTAAGGTAAACATGAGGAACACAAAGTACCTAGCTTTCAGTCTTAGTGGCCAGATGCAAGGGGATGAGATCCATTGTTGGGGTGAAGGTATACCAAAGGTGCAATAGTTTCACTATTTAGGATCAGTTTTCCAGAGTGATGGGGAGATACATTCCAACGTCAGCCATAGGATTAATGCAGGATGGCTGAAGTGGAGGCAGGCTAGTGGAGTTCTGTGTGACCAGCAGGGTAAAATGCAAAGTTTACAGAACGGTCGTTAGACCCACTATGCTATATGGCTGAGTGTTGGGTAGCTAGGAAGAGCCATTAAAGGGAAATGCAGGTGGCTGAGATGTGAATGCTGTGCTACATGACTGGGGTGTCACAAGCCAACAGTCAGAAATGATTACATATATGCAGTGAAACTTCTCTAATCGGTCCACCATTGGGGATTTACAAAAGTGGACCCATCAGGGGGCCATCAGGGAATTTTCCATTCTTTAAAAAAGTGGACCTTTGCATATGATAGTGTCCCTGGACAGGTAGTAAGGAGCATTTTAATATAGAGAGGGGTTGATGAAGGCCATATTAGGATAGTGCAAGATATGCACAGTATGGTGGTTCCATTCCTAGTGTGAGGACAGCATGGGGAAATACTGAATGCTTAACGTGCAGGTTGGGGTGCATCAAGGATCAGCACTTAGCCCATATCTATTCACTACTAGTAATGGATGAGCTGCTGACAGGAATAGGGGGTGGACCCCTCTGTGCCTGGTATTTGCTGATGATGTGGGAGAGCTTGCCATGTCCAAAGAAGATGCACAAAAGGGAATACAAGACATTAAACTGCAATGGAAAGAGATGGTGTAAAGATTAACATGAAGAAGATAGAGTACCTAGCTTTCAATTGGAGTGGCCAGGGGCATGGGGTGAGATTCACTGTGAGGATGAGGTGATACCAGTGGCACAAGTTTCGTTATTTAGGATACGGTTTCCAAATCAATGAGGAGATAGACCCTGTCGTGACACATAGGATTAATGCAGGATGATTGAAGTGGAGGCAGGCAAGTGGAGTCCTATGCAGCCACTAGGTCCCAATAAAGTTGAAAGGCAAAGTTTACAAAATAGTAGTTAGGCCCACTATGCTGTATGGCTCAGAGTGTTGGGCAGCTGAAATCAGAATGAAAGTGGCTGAGGTGCCAATGCTGTGCTATATCAGTGGCATGTCACGTGCTGACAGTTCAAAAGGAGTACATTACATGTGGCTTGGGGAGGAAAACATCACAGAGAAGATGAGAGAATAAGCTGAGGTGGTATGGGCATGTGATGAGGAGGGGGAGGAGGAACTTATTAAGGCCATTGTGGGACTGGTAGTGAAAGGGGGCATGGAAGAGTGTGGGGTGGAAGGTGACTTGGTGGGGGATATGCAGGAGTGGTGAATAAGAACCTGCAGACCCGAACCTGCTGCAGGTGGGATAAGGGTGAGATGATGATGATGATGATGATAAAAAGTGGACCTTTGTGGGTTTGTTTATTTGCTGGTTTGTGGTTTAGGGCCCATCAACTTCAATGGTCATTAGGGCCCACAAAGGCAATCACCATGGTGGGGGTGTAAATGGCCATCCCAACATGATGAAAACAAATAAGGGCAAAAGCCCACTAAAGGTAATGCAATGAAAAGGCAATAGCCAAATAAATAACAGGCAATAAGTAAAGGCAAAAGTCAACAACAGACACAAAAAAAAGGCAAAAGCCTAAACAGACATAAAGATAAAATTGGCAAAAGCCTAAACAGACTAAAATATAGAAAAGGCAAAAGCCAAAAACACATAGCTAAAACGGGCAAGAGCCTAAACAAACACAGAAATAAAAAGGCAAAAGCCAAAACGGATACAGACATAAAGAGGCAAAAACCAAAACAACATAAAAGGAAAAGGCAAAAACTGCCAGAAAAAGGTCAGTATTAGATTTTGTGAAAGAGGCCAGCCTCTTTCACAAATACAAGTGAGTTCTCAACTCTCTGGGGGTTATCCCCAAGTGAGGTAGAGAGCTCTGGACAAACCCCCAGTTCGTATTTAAGTTTGCAGTATCTCTCACAGTAACTAAAGATGTGTGCCACCGTGAAAGGCTGCCAACAGCAGTCACACCATGGTTCATCCGCACCCCATAGTATGTAGCAGTGGGTGAGGAACGTGTAACCAATTTGCAGCCAAGCGAGCACAACCTCCTCCCTCTGTGACGGGTGACACCCAGTGCACTGGAGTGTCCTTCAGTGTGTGTAGTTTGTTGTGGTCTCCACAAACCACTGGGACGACCATCACTATATAGCAAACTCACATAACAATGTGAAATGATCCCCTTTCATACCTACAATTTTAGGTGACATTTCGAGCCATTAAAAGGGTTGGGTCACATTTTGGACAGAGTGGGCAGTGGACCTTGGACCAGTGTCAGAGGGCTAAAAAATACTGCACATCTATGAAATAATTTCCCATCCTTTAATAAAGTGGACCTTTCTATGAGGTGGACTGATCGAGAGGTTTCACTGTATCCATCTTCAACTTTTTTGTTTTAAAGTCAAATGTTTGGTGTTCATAACTGGTTAAGTATGATTCAAGTGCTGCGTATAGGAAAATTAAAAAAAATCAAATTCCAAAAATGTGACAATGTGATGGCGTCAATCACGTTTTTCACCCGTTATACTGTGATATCAGCTGTATCTGTACATAGTGTGATCACGATTTCCTTGATTAAACAAGGATATCGAGCCACAACTCGTGCTTCTCATTATTTCTTTGCCTGCACAACAAACCCCATCATCCTTGCCCATGAACGTGATAAATCATACCAAGCATCATAATTATATCAAGAATTAGATTAAACATTACATTTGTAGTCTCTCTTGGTTATGCATTAGCCTCGAATTTCTCATTAATTGATAGTTTCTTGATAGGGGAACAAACCTAATTGATTTTAGATACGAATGTTGTAACTAATTTGAGTTTTGTTTAATTAAATACAACAGAGTCTCCATAATATTGCCTTTGATAATACTGTCACTCGTTTATAGTCCCACTCTTGACTTTCCAGTGTTGATTTCCCTCCTTCATGTTGCAGCTGTTAATATTGCCTTCCATACTATTGCCATTAAAATATTTCCCCTACCTTATAAGTAAGTCATATACCGTATTTATTCCAATAAGGGCCGCCCTGGAATAACCGCTGCCTTGTAATAAGCGCCCCATCATCAGTGTGAAATAAACAACAGCTGCCGCCCTCCAGTAATCGCCGCCCTTCAATAATCGCCGCTGCCCTTGCAGTGCTTATGGCGCTTGCCCCTTGCAGAAGTTAGGCACTTATTGGCGGGTTATCATCCCAATTACTGTAGATTATGTTACTGTATTAGTTTTTCATTGTTCGTTTGTTAATCATCATCATCATCATACTCTTATCCCACCTGCAGGGGGTCAGGTATGCAGGTTCTTGCCTGCCACTCCCACCTATCTCTCACCAGGTCCCTATCCACCCCACAAACTGCCATATCCTTATGGACAACCTGTTCCCACGTCTGCTTCAGTCTCCCCTGCCCTGGGTGCTTCTGACCACCTGCATTCCTGAAATGGACCCAATGGGCTCTTCCTCCCCTTTTCTCATTGCCCGTTCATATTTATATTATTTGCCCATTTTTGGCGATGTCCACCACCCAAGGCTACCTTAGATATACTCATTCGTAATTCTATCAGCACTTGACACCCCACTCATGTACTGAAGCATTCACACTTAGCTACTTGCATGCCATTGATGTGGCTCTTCCTCACTACCCAACACTCTGATCCATACAACCTAGCTGGAGTAACCACCACCTTGTAAAACTTCCCTTTCAACTAGATTGGGATCCTCCTATCACATAGGACACCAGTTCCCCTTCTCCACTTCAGCCATCCACCATTCATTCTGTGGGTCACATGAGAGTCTATTTCCCTATTGCTATGGAACGTTGATCCTAAGTACTTGGCCTCTTTCACCTTCTTCACTAGTTCACCCCTAGAAAATATGTCACTGTTATTTTCCCATCCATTATTATCATCTATCAGGGCTCACTAAATTAATAAGCGCCGCCTTGTAATAAACGCCGTCCTCTAGTAAGCGCCCCACCAAAAACGCCACGAAATATATAAACAGCGCGGCGTTTATTGGAATAAATATGGTATTTTGTTCCTTGTCGTTCAGATGAACTCAAATTAATACAGTAATTTCTGTTCCTCATCTAAGGTTTTGAAGTGTATGCAAAAGTTTATAAAGATGGAAAACAAGAAGTGTATCAAACGGAAGCAGATTTTCTCCAGATAGCAAATTAGAGGTGATTCGAATGGTTGAAAATGGCGCAAACATCAAAAAGTGGCAATTGAAAAGGGTATGACTTGTCAGGCTGTTTTCTCTATTTGGGCCAAAAACGTATGTTACTTGTCTTTTATGTTGGTTCAAATCTTAACGTTATCACAACATCCCTGTTAATGGCAGGAGCATGCTAAAGTCAAGACTGTCTCATGACAGCCTATGTGCTCTGTGGTTGTCAAAGAGTTTTGTCTAATGGCCGCCTTGTTTCTAATGTGCGGCTACACATTGGTTTTTATAACCCTGAGACATAAACTGTTGTGAGGCAGTTTTAACTATCGTGTGCTCCTAGCCTTAACAGTGTATGCATTAGAGTTTCCAAATATTTGGCTTCATAAACTATTCGAATATCGAATAATAACATTCCAAACTATTTGAATATATTCAAATAGTTTGCAAACAATGTAAAAGTTGTATTCAAGGATAATTAAAATTTGTAGGATAATGAATAAAAGTATTGTAAAATCAATTTCATTTATTTTAATTTTAAAAATAACAAAGCATTATTATCATCATCATACCCTCATCCTGCCTGCGGCAGGGTCAGGTCTGCAGATTCTGGCCCTCCGCTCCCATCTATCTCCCACCAGGTCTCTGTCCACCCCACATACTGCCATATCCTTGCGAACAACCTGCTCCCACGTCTGCTTCGGTCTCCCTTGCCCCGAGTGCTACCAACCACCTGCATTCTTAGGATGGCCCTAATGAGTTCCTCATCCCCTCTCCTCATTACGTGTCCATACCACCTCAGCCTATTCTCCCTAATTTTTTGGCGATGTCCACCACACCCAGGCTACCTCTAATATACTCATTTCTAATTCTAACAGCTCTCAACACGCCACCCATGTACTGCAGCATATGCATCTTGGCCACTTGCATTCTATTCACGTGGGTCTTCCTCACAGCCCAGCACTTTGATCCATATAGCATAGCTCGCCTAACCATTGTCCGGTAGGCCCTCCCCTTCAACTTGATTGGGACCCTCCTATCACACAGGACACCACTTGCCTGTCTCCACTTCAGCCACCCCTGTTGATTCTATGGGTCACGTTCGCATCAATCTCCCCATTGCTTTGTAACGTTGATCCTAAGTATTTTACCTCTAGCACCTTTTTCACCAGCTAGCCTCTCGATCTAATGTCACCATTATTTTCCTGTCCTTGCCAATTGAAAGCCAAATACTCTGTCTTCCTCATGTTTATCTTTAGCCCTCCCTTTTCTACCACTCCTCTCACATCATTTAGTCCCTTCTCTATCCGTTCTCTGCTGTCCTCAAGCTTCCCAAATACCAAGCACTGTGGGGCCCATCCTTCCACTCCCATCAGCAGCTCATCCAGAACCAGTATGAAAAGGTATGGACTAAGTGCTGAACCTTCGTGTACCCCAACTTTCACTGGAAGGCCCCCAGTATTCCTCCAAGGAGTCCTTTGGCCATTGAGCCCTCATACATATCCTGGACTATTCGAATAAACCCTTCCTCTACCCCCCTTTTTGCAGCACCTCCCAGACTACCTGGCAAGGGACACTGTCATAGGCCTTCTCCAGGTCGTTAAAGATGGCATGAAGATCTTTCTTTGCTACTCTATACTTCTCTATCATCTGCCTCAAAATGAAGATAGGCTCCATTGTGGACCTACCTGGCATGCACCCAAACTGGATTCCCCAGACACTGGTTTTATCCCTGAGGCGACATGAGCTTCATGTAGTGGCTCATATGCTTTATACTTCTATAGTTACTGCAGTCTTGGACATCTCCTTTGCCCTTGAAGAGTGGTACTATCCAACTCTCATGCCATTCAGATGGCATCCTATCTCCACTAGCTATCCTACTGAAGAGTTGGGAGCAGTGAGTTGCGTTGGACACACCAGTTCTCGTCTGATCACTGAAGTTAAGCAATGCAAGCCCACTTAGTAATGACATGGGTGGTCGCTTGGGAAAGCTGGGTACTGCTAATACCCAATAATCGTCGCATTAGTTTAGTGTCTGTGCAGTCTATGCATTAGAACTATGCAGTGGACGGGTCTCTAATGACCTTGTAGTTGACAGGACCTTAAACACCAACAAACAACAACTACTGAAGAGTTTCCCTAGCCACTTGTTCCTGTCCTCCCTAGGCTATTCCACACTGCAATGTGGATTCTATCAGGGCCTACAGCTTTTTGGCCTTTCATCCTCCTAATTCCCCTGGCTACTTCCTCCTCTGTTACACTGTCCACCACCTCTATCAATGTGGGACAGGTGGTGGAGCCCTCATCTGACCCTGCAGCATTCAAGAGGTTTTGGAAGTGCTCTTCCCACCTCCCCTTTACCTCCATTGGGGAGAGCAAGACCCTACCTTCTTTATCCTTCACTGTTATGGCTTGGGGTATAACTTTAGCTGACCTCTCTCTAGCTATGGCTAGTTTGAAAACCTCTCTCTCCCCTTCCTTTGTCCCTAACTGCTCATAGAGTGCCTCGTACTTCTGGTGCTTTGCCAGGGCAATGATCCAAACAGTGGTCTTTGCCTGCCGGTATTGGGTCTTTGACTCCTGGTCCCCCACCTCCTGCCACCTGTGGAAAGCAACCTTCTTTTGCTTGATGGCTGCTTCTACATCCTCATTCCACCACCAAGTCTGCCTTTCTCCTTGGACTATGCCTCCTACTCTACCCTGTCCCAAAATAGCATTCCCACAGGACCTAATTTTTCTGATGACCCCATCCCACATGGCATCTGCTGTCCCTTCCCAGTCCCAGTCTACCTGCCAATGCACCTTTTGGAAAAATTCCTCCATTTTGGTGGGTAGTTTCCACCACCTGATGACCTGCTCTCCTTTCCAAGAGTGTGCCTTGTCTAGCCGCTTTCACTAGGATTTCTAACATAAGTAGTCTATGGCTACACTCTTTTTGAAAATTTTCACTGGGCAGTGCCCAGCAATCATGGACCTCTGCTCTATGCCGCCCTCTAACCATGAAGAAATCTATCTGTGACATCCCTTGTGGTGATTGGAATGTGATTACGTGCTTGACCCTTTTCCTAAACCATGTATTTGCCAGTGCAAGGCCATGTGCATTAGCTGTGTCTAGGATGTGCTGCCCTTCTATTATAACCGTTCCATATTCCCAGCCCCCCATGGACATTCGCATAACCCTGGTTTTCTTTGCCTACGTGGCCATTAAAATCCCCCCCCCCCAATATCTAAGTGCTCATTCCCTTGGCATTGCCCTACCTCAGCCTCTAATTAATGCACCAAGTCCTCAAAATCTGTCCAGAAACCTACCTTGGTGGGTTCGTCTAGACCCGCCTGGGGGGCGTATGCACTGATGAGATGGAGTACTACTCCATGCCAGACCACTGTGACTAACAATAGCCTGCTACTGATGTGCTTCACCTGGGTGACCACTTGCTGCAGCTTCCTATCTAATACTATACCCACCCCATTTCGTCCCCCTTCACTGCCTACATATATAAGTTTGAAACCCTTACCCAGGGCCCTTTATCTGTTCCCCTTCCATCTCGTTTCCTGAAGAAATGCTTAAGCATTAAAATGCAAAGCATTAAATGTCTTGAAATAAAGTTGAAAGGGATGTTTTATAGGGCAGGGGTTAGGTCTGCTATGCTATATGGACAAGAGTGTTGGATAGTGAGGGAGAGTATATACATGAGTGGGGTGTCAAGACCTGCTAGAATTAGGAATGAGTATATTGAGGGTAGCTTGGGGTGGGGGACAATGCGGAAAAAGTGAAAGGACAGTAGATTGAGGTGCTATGGACATTTAATGAGAAGAGAGGAGGAGGAGCTCCTTATGTCCATTGCAGGAATGCAGGTGGTTGGAAGCACCTGGGGAGGGGGAGACCAAAGCAGACGTGGAAATAGCTTGTTCATAGTGTGTGGGGCTAGTACCTGCAGACCTGACCCTGCCACAGGCGGGATACAGGTGTAATGATTGAATTTATTATACATTACTTACCTGAAAAATTAGGATAACACAATTTTAATGCTCCATGAAATTCGAATGGTGATGGTTCAAGAAATATATTAGCAATAAAACTTAACTCTACCAAATGATGGAGTACACTTGGTAATCAAATGATCGCCCAGTGGGTACGTGGAAGTACAAACTAAAGTTTCCGATATTTGTTAAGAACATAATTTATACAAGCAGTTAGCTGATAGCCCCTAACCTTAACACATGTGTGTATAAGTCAATGATATTTCTGAGAAATCTAGGTAAACGAGCTGCTCAGCACACCGTCGACTGTACTCGCTGATGAATTCATCACATAATGTTGTCATATTATTCGAATAATTTCTAAAATATTGGAATATCGAATTTTCCAAATAAGCCGAATATATTCGGATTGGAAACTCTAGCATGCATGTTGCAAAAATGAACTTATTTACTATTGACAAAAGGCAATATTAAGGGGACTCTCCATACTATGTACCCTCGATAATATTGCGTAGTTTTTCTTTGCCGATGGAGCAATATTATGGAGGTTCTACTGTAAATATCCAAAAAAATTAGTAGTAGTATAAATCAACATCAGTAGGTCGTCATAAATTTTACTTGTAGAAAGAATGGTCCCTGGCTGATGCAATTTTAGCTCTCCTGCTAGACAGGAAGAAAAAGGCGAGACTTGTGTGCATCCGATCCAGGATGGGGTTTTTGGAGTTTGGCTCAACCCCTCCCTGTATTTGCTCAACCCCCCTCGACGAAAATCCTGGATCCGCCACTGATCCGAACGGCGTTGTTAAGCACCCGCAAAAAGCGAACCAACACCCTCTATATACAGTAAGTATTTAGATATGCAAGGCTCCAGCCCGAAAGGGTACTTAGTCTTTACTAGACATGATAGATGTGCACTTGAATTCAGTTTCATATCTAGTAGTAGCAGTTGCAACAACCTACCTGCCTTGGTGGAGCAGAAGGTAGCTAACTCATCTAGTGGGTCGAAACCGGAGGTGGGCTGACTTCTTTCAGACGACAAGTCCCGTGTACCCTTTTCGGCCGGTGGGAAGTATAGCTTAGGTGTCGTGGGGTGTACATCATTTACACGAAAAAGAACCCTCTCTAACATGGTAGAGAACAGTGGTGGCCAACCTTCTTTTGAAGACGGGTCACAATAACACGAAAAAAAAAACAAAAAGTACTCCACGGGTAAGATGCAAGCACTATTTAATTTTATGAATGAAAATGTATTATTAATAATGATAACGTTTATTAAAGTAACAAATAGAGAGCATTATCATCATACCGTTATCCCGCTTGACAGAGTCGGGTCTCCCGCCTACCTCCCACCTGGTACCGCGAACAACCTGCTCCCACAATTGATTTGGTAAAGTAGCAAAAAAAGAACAAACCTTAAACTAGTATTGAAAACAAACCATATATATTCATTTTATATACCGGTAATACTCGTACATCAGTATGAAATTTCCCGTTGTTTATGAGACGATAAAGTAGATGTGGTTCACAGTCGGGTCAATTAGAATTGCACAGTGGGTCACTTTGTGACTTACGGGTCGCAGGTTCGCCACCATTGGTATAGGAGCTCACCCCTGGCGTCCTGAAGTGCCCCAACGACAGAGGGCACTTTTGCAGTTTTCGGCGGCAGCCAGCTGTGCAAAAATACTGATCAACAAATCGCGCATGTGTCCATCCAGAGGGACAAAGATGGGTACCCGACCATGCCATAGGTAGAAGGGGAAAAAGGTGGAACTTACATGCCCTCCCTCTGACTCGAATATTTAGTCTCTGCATTAGAACTACACAGTGGACGGGGCTCTAATGCCTTTGCAGTTGAAGGGCCTTAAAACACCAACAAATCAAATTGGTTCTGTCTTCTCTGGCCTTCCACTTCCCCGGCTACTCCCAATAACGTGTATCAACGTGAGGCACGTTACCTCTTCCTCCCCTCTTTTCAAATAAGAATTTTACTCCATATGAGTTATAAAAACAGGATTTTTTGCATATCAAACGCGAATTTTCTTCGAAAAATCTTCCGAATTTCGACTTTGACTTGAGGAACAAGGATGTCCTTGCGCTCTGGCAAGATATCAAACTTAGTTCAGCCACGGGTCATTCTACCAACAAATAACATTCAAGCAGGCAGCATAATTTGTAATACAATGTTACTTCTTTGCCTTTCAAATTCCACAGATGTTTTGGGCTCTTATATAAGGAAGAAGCGCCTTCTTGGATCAGTTGTCCAGAGCAATGGGGAAATAGATTCCGATGTGACCCGTAGGATTAATGCAGGATGGCTGAAGTGGAGACAGGCAAGTGGGGTCCTGTGTGACCGCCGAGTCCCAATAAAGCAAAAGGGCAAAGTTTACAAAACCGTTGTTAGGCCAGCTATGCTGTATGGATCAGAGTGTTGGGCAGTTAGGAAGAACCATGAAAAGCAAATGCAAGTGGCTGAGATGCGAATGCTACGCTACATGAGTGGGGTGTCGCGAGCTGATAGAATTAGAAACGATTACATTAGAGGTAGCTTGGGGTGGGACATATTGCAGAAAAGATGAGAGAGAATAGGTTGAGGTGGTATGGGCATGTGATGAGGAGGGGTGAGGAGGAGCTTATTAGGTCCATTGTGGGACTGAAGGTAATTGGGGGCACCAGAGGTAGAGGAAGACCAAAACGGACGTGGGAGCAGGTGGTGCAGAAGTACATGGAGGCCTGTGGGTGGAGAGGGACTTGGTGGGGGATAGGCGGGAGGGGAGGATTAGAACCCGCAGACCCGACCCTGACTCAGGCGGGAGAAGGGTGAGATGATGATGATGATGATGATATAAGGAAGAAGCGCCTAAATTAGCAATAAAATAAATATACATGTAATCAACTTGTTTTTTTTCCCCACTGTAGAGAAACTATTTTAAAGTTCACGGGAAATATATAGCTAATAAGTAAAAGATAAAAATGCGGGCCACAAAAATACACATCGCGAGTCGCCAGTTTTACACCCCTGTGCTGCAATTACAGCAATACGTTTTAATTCCCCCCCCCCCCCACACACACACAAAATTAAAGATTACCACAATAGCATTAGGTATACTTATGTGATTCATAAATTCACTATTCGACACACAATATTTTAGAAATAATAATTATTATTTCTGACAATCTGTTTCAACACGGGAAATTTCAACTCGTAGCAAGTAAGGCAATGGGCATGGAGAGTACAAGTGTCTCAATTCACTGGAGCGATAACTACAATGATGAATTATCTTATATTAATAAAATCTAATTGGATAAATTCAGAAGATAGAAACGCGTTTTATGTCCTAACACGTTCAAAATACGGAACAGATTGTAAGTAAGCTAAATAAATACTGTATATGCCACAATATACCATACTGTGTGGAGGTGTTTTCTATGGTTTTCAACTGCTTTCCATCATAACAGATTGAGAATGGTAGTTGTATTAATCTGGAGGTGGTCATACTGTCATAAACCAACCGAGAATAAAATTTATCGCCAAAAACAAACCATTATTGTATTTACCTGAATTTTAAATTCTATCTTCCTTTTGGTTAAGACGTTGCTGAAATAATTCTTCAGATGATTGCTGCTGATCCACGACGTTCAAATGTTGTATGGCCATTTTAATCGGAGTTTCTTTTTGGGGGTGCATTCATTAGTCCACTTAGAAATAACTTCCTATTGGTCATCATAAACTGCTTCAATTAAACAACGGCATAAAATCAACTAAAAAATCTCATTATTTAGTATAGTAGATGTTGATGATTTCATAGCGTATCAATAATAACATTCCGTCAAATGTGTGACATCGCATAGCCGATGTTCGATAACATTTGCGACCGCATGAAAATCATTGAAAACAAGCTGTAGTGGTTGTCTTCTGGCTTATTTTTAGTCAGTTGAGATTCATCACCCTTATTTCTTGTACTCCATCTATTCATTAAATCCTTTTGCGGAATGGAAATCCAAGCGTCTAAGAGATGTTAGGGTTAAATTCCATTTGATACTCGTACGGATCTCCATGGCGGACTTGCATTGAAAGAGGTAATTTGTTATCCTTTTAAGGAGTAATATTGTTTTTTTTTCTTTTGATTAAAATAATATTTATAGACCATTTAGCATATGCATGATATTCATTTAACAGTATCCATGAAATGGAAAGGGCGATCAAAAATCCTTGTATGCCATCAAATTGAACGACAGGAGATGCTTGACGACGGAGACGAAAATCAAAGCGGTGGAAAGATGCTGCCACATTGCTTCTAACAGTGAGACCGAGTCTAAAGAAGGGATGAAAATGGGGGATTCGGATAATACGGTCGAATAAAAACAGAAGATATTGTGGATATTTGAAATGGAATGAGTCGGGAGCTATTAAATGATTACGTTTTTGCTGCTCTACTTCTAAAATAACGGTGCTCACTATCACACGTCTCCCAACTTAGATACATTGTGTATTATGTTCACATTTCCTAAAAGATGCTGCAAACTGCAATTACCATTTATTGGTCTTGCGTTCGATCACAGCTAACATCATTATCATACCCGCCTATCTCCCACCTGGTCGGGGAGCGGCAAATTGCGCTGGACACGCCAGTTCTCGTCTGATCACTGAAGTTAAGCAACGCAATCCCAGCTAGTACTCACATAGGTGGCCGCTTGGGAAAACTGGGTACCGCTAATACCCAAAAGTCGTCGCATTAGTGTAGTGTTTGTGCAGTCTCTGCATTAGAACTACGCAGTGGACGGGGTTCTAGTAGTGGAAGGGCCCTAAAACACCAGCAAGACAAATGGGATGAGGTAATGATGATGATGATGATAAGTTCTGGGGAAATACACACAGCATACACATCAATGCAATTTTCATTCATGCAAAGATCATTTAACCCTTAACGGGATCCGGAACGTTCGCCCCTCGGACGTTTCGCCCCCGACATTTCGCCCCTCGGACGTTTCGCCCCCGAACATTTCGCCCCTGGGAGGCGAAATGGCCGTTTTTTTTGTTATTCTGTTTTAGGTAAGGTAAAAATCAAGGGCTAGTGCCAACTGACCCTTGAGTCAATGCCAGCCCTTGATTTTTACCTTATTTTGGTCGGTATATTTTGTTATTCTGTTTTTACCTAGAAAAACAGCATTGTTCGTTCGGACCTTTTCCTGAGTGTTTCAAGGAATACGTAAGGTGAAAATTCAGCAATTTCGGCAAGAATTCTACGCATTGTGGAGGACATCAACGATAGAAATTTAATAGACTTTCTGAAAGGCATAGCCTACAATTTCGAATTTTAGTTTATGTTTGCACTTTTTATGTGACAGTCTTGCTTAATGTTTGTGTTTCTTTTATTTTATTAAAATTATTAAGATTGCAGAATAATTCATTACTCCTATAACCACGTATGCTCTGCATGACACCTGTACTTCGAGGTGCAGCATTATATAAGGGGCAGCCTATGTTTTCACAGCATGTTCTTGGCAGTTGAATACAGTCGAAATCGTTTATAACGAACTTCAAGGGACAGGCTGTTTTTGTACGTTGTAGCCGATGTTCACTAAAAGCGGTACTATTTATTTTAATGAAGGAATAATTGCAAATGGTGTTATGTTTATTACAGTAGGCTATAATTATTGTAACAGGTATATTTATTTGCAATATCCATATTGTACATAGGAATGTATTGTGTAATTTTAAAATATAGTATACAAGTACATGGATACATGTTTAAATAGAGTGTACAGTATGAAAATTCAAAGAAAGAACTGTAATTTTTGGTTGGCGTCTAACTTGTAGTGCTGTGAGGAATTTGTTTTCAATTGATGAGGAAATGCCCGAGAAGGCTTCCTTAAGAGTTTGGGGTGTGTCAGTTGTGTGAAGAAATGCTCTTATGGTTGAACAAGCAGCATACACTTCAGCTACAGTAGGAATTTTTCCAAAATCATTTTCTGATTCTTGGGAAACATCTTCAGGATGTATCTCTTCAGTATGTATCTCTTCATGATATCAATATCTGATAATTCTTCACATGTAATGATCTCATCATCCACCTCCACATAGTCATCAGCAGAGCAGTCAGAACTGAGAAGGGAAACAACAAGTTGCAAATCGCTGTGTGCATGATCTTCACATGTGGTTCTGGGTTGTACATCCTTGTTTAGACAATGGCGAAAACAGTTGGCAATGGTCTACTTCCTCACAGAATCCCATGCATTTGATATCATTAATATAGCATCAAGAACACTAATTTTTGTATCATCCTTATTTTCTGTTTTCTCTATGACTTTGTAAACCAGTTCTTTTCGAAATGATACCTTCAGACTTCGGATAACTCCTTGGTCCATTGGCTGAAGAACAGACGTGCAGTTTGGAGGCAGGAAAATCAGTTTAATTTGTTTCAATCCTTCAACTGGAGGATGGGATGGGCAATTGTCCACAAGTAAAATTATACATCTTTTTTCTTCAAAAGTTCACTGTCCCAATTTTTAAGAGTCTTTTCAAAGATAGTCGACGTCATCCAGGCTTTTTTATTGAAATCATAGTCAACAAGGAGATTATTAACATGTTTAAAACATCGTGGCATTTTACTTTTTCCAATCACCAACAACTTTCTTTTTATAGAAACAGTCATGTTGGCTGCAACAAGAACTGTAACTCGCTCTTTTGACAACTTCCCACCAGGACATTTCTCCCCTTTAAATTTCAATGTGTGATCAGGTGTTAGTCAAAAAAATAACCCCATCTCATCGGCATTGAAAATGTCATCATCAGAATAACCAGCCCTCAGTTTGAGCCATACATTTTCAACCCAGTTACCCATTATTGCTTGGTCAACAGCAGCTGACTCACCTGAAATTTTTGCATGAATAATATTATGCCGAGATCGAAATCGTTGAATCCATGAAGTGGTGCAGTTGAGCGATTCCTTCTTCAGAAGTACACCAAATTGTTCAGCCTTTGCCTGGAGCATGGGCCCACTCACTGGTACATTATTTGCACGTTGTTGCTTGAACCATTCTAGCAAAGCATTTTCAATGTCAGTGTGATTATATCGAGTGAATTCGTTTGACCTTTCCACACTTAAGAAATTGGGCTTTAATTTTTTCCTGGCGTTTAATCATTCCAGCAATTGTTGAGCATGATGTATGAAATTTATAGGCAAGCCTGCTTGCAGACTCTCCCAACTCAACTCTGGCAATTATGTGAAACTGTTTCTCAATGGAGAACTGCTGCCATGGTATGTTGTCATTTAGAAAGACAGAACTCAACTGAAAAGCCATTTGTCAAATATGCTTAGAGGCTATGGTCATAGGTTTAAAGTTCATAGAAAGACAGGATGTGAACTGGATGCAGTAACCAATATTTCAAAAGGCACTGTGAATAGAAATGTGTTTGCTTTAGCCAATTTGTACGTTATAAGCAACATTAGTGCTTTTTTCCCATAGGCTTTCATGGTTCCAACTATTTTGTTCTTTAAATCCGATTGTACATTATATCTGGTGTCGTTGTAAACGATTTCGACTATATTTGATAAATTTCTGTTTGGGGACTAGCTAAAATTTCTAAATATCTGGAAATTCACTTTACCATCTAATACAAAAAATGATATTAATTTAAAAAACCGCTAGTGTCCTACAAATCAATGTGTTTTAGGCTATATCTTTGCCGACTCCGCTTTTAAAATTCGGACATAAGGTAGCGACATGCGCATGCACCAAATTTTACGCTGGTAGTTTTAAGCATCGACGCTGCTGCTATTTTTTAAGTACAATTTAGCAGACGAACATCACTTAAAAGACTTTGACGACATAAATTTTATGTTTTACGTTTTTTGTTTACGTCGTTTGCCCAAACTCTCTATTATTACATTAAACAGAGCAAAAAAAACGGCCATTTACCCTCCCAGGGGCGAAACTTCCGAGGGGCGAAATGTTTGGGGGAGAAACGTCTGAGGGGCTAAAGCTCCGGGGGTGAAAAGTACCCAGGGGCGAAACTTTGGGGGCAAAAGTCGGGGGCGAAACTTCCGTAAACCCCCATAATATACCCCACAGAAAAATAAATTATGAATAACTTGGTATTTTTGCAGTTTCTCATTATTTGATGTACATGTAAATTCACTTCGTGACACCCTCAAACCATATGAATAGTCAATATATATTGTCAATTATAAGTTATAGCTTGAAAAATGCCTCCTGGGGTATGTCACACCCCAGTGTGTAGGCAATGGTTGCATTTCATACATGTTGTATGCTTAGTTATTTTTTTTTGTTTCAATGCTGCTAATGCCATTGAAAGCATCTTCATGGTCGTTCCCAATAATTTTATGATATATAACTATTTTCTAATTTTTATATGCAAATTTAACATCCAATTGTCATAATACTACCACTTTTTAATATTTTATCTTTTTCTTAATTGTTGTTTTTACAGTTAATATAATTTCCCAAAACATCTAGTAGTTGTTTTGTAATTTGGCTATGGTTGCTTCATTATAAGTAAAAATTGTAATAATACCAAATTTTTATTTGAAAAGGTGTTCTCCATAAACAGAATTTCAATTTATTTTCAAAAAAATTCACGTCATATATTTCTTATATGCCAAAACTTACATGGGGTGTATGGCACCCCAGTACGCACATCATGTATGCGTTTTACAAGTGTGTATAGCAAGGGTTAAAAACATAGAATGGTGTTGTTTTTATCTTAACCTTTTAAAAGTGTTGGACAATTCAAGTGCTCCCAATATCCCCCCCCCCCGTCCTCAGATGGAATAGTTTGGCCATTGCACAGCTTGCATTATTGGTGTATTAAGGCCCTTCAACTACTAGGTCATTAGGGGATTCGGAACGTTCGCCCCCAACATTTCGCCCCTGGGTACTTTTTGCCCCCACACATTTCGCCCCTCGGACGTTTCGCCCCCGAACATTTCAGTACTCGGATGTTTCGCCCCTGGGAGTGCAAATGGCCGTTTTTTTTTGTTATTCCGTTTTAGGTAAGGTAAAAATCAAGGGCTGGCGCCAACTCACCCTTGAGTCAATGCCAGCCCTTGTTTTTACCTTATTTTGGCCGGGTTTTTTTTGTTATTCTGTTTTTACCTAAAAAAAAACAGCATTGTTCGTTCAGACCTTTTTCTGAGTGTTTCAAGGAATAGGCAAGGTGAAATTTCAGCAATTTTGGCAAGAATGCTACGCATTGTGGAGGATATCAACGATATAAATTTAATAGACTTTCTGAAAGGCATAGCCTATCTGGAAATTCACTTTACCAGCTAATAAAAAAATTGATATTAATCTAAAAAACCACTAGTGCCCCACAAATCGATGTGTTTTCAGCTATATCTTTGCCGACTCCGTTTTTAAAATTCGGACATAAGGTAGCGACACGCATATGCGCCAAATTTTATGTTGGTAGTCTTAAGCATCGACGCTGCCGCTATTTTTTAAGAACAATTTAGCAGACGAACATCACTTAAACGACTTTGACGACCTAAATTTTACGTTTTAAGTTTGCGTTTACGTCGTTTGCCCAAACTCTCTATTATTACATTAAACAGAGCAACAAAAAACTGACCATTTACCCTCCCAGGGGCAAAACATCCGAGGGCAAGCAACCGGCCAAGCGTTCCCAAGCAGCCAAGTTTTCTCAAGCGGCCACCTATGTTAGCACTAGTTGGGGTTCCCACCTGGTCACCTTCCACTTCGCAGATTACCATGTTCTTACCTAAAACCTGCTCCCACCTCTGCTTTGATCTTCCTCTGCCCCTAGTGCCTCCAATAACCTGCATCCCCATACTGGACCTGATGAGCTCCTCTTCCCCACTTTTAATAACATCCAAATACCACCTCAATTTATCTCTCGTAGCTATTCTGTGAATTTTCCCGCTCCCAGGCTACGTCTTGTGTACTCATTGCTGGGTCTACGACAATTGGGTCAAAGACAAGTGGGTGAACGACAATTCGGTGAATGCGACAATTGGGTGAATACAATTGGGTGAACGACAGTTGGGTGAACGACAATTGGGTGTATACGACAATTGGGTGAATGCGACAATTGGGTGAAAATCATGTATTTTTAATTTGCTTTTTGCCCCACGTAATCCTACTACGCCGCAAAGCACAGCTGTCATGTGGAGCTGCCTTACTACAGTAGATTTACAACACACAATCCAGGACAAGCCCTGGCATAGCCAGACATATACAGTAAACCGTGTAGTAACCCTAATAGTATCCCGCTATATGTATATCACATTTACCACATATATATTCACATATTATCACATTCATCCCGTTACACCAGGGTATGTACTGGTTTTGAGGTCTGTGTCCCTGTCCGACAGTCATTTGTCCCAGTCGATTTAACATGTTAGCATGTTAGATAATTATTTTCCGATAATAATATTGCATTTAGTACTGCACATATACACTACCCTATCAAAAGTCATGGGACAACCCTTATTTGCATGAAAATGTGACATTCCTTTAAAAAATCATAAGTGGCATTCCTCCCAGCACTATATAACAGAGAGTACACTATTATGAGATGATACTTCTGTGAATGCTGAAAGAATGTCTCAAAGAAAAGAGCTTTCAGACTTCCAAAGCAGTACAATTGTCGGGTGCCATCTCGCAGGCAAAACAGTTAGGGAGACGTCAATTCTCCTAAACATCCCAATATCGACCGTTCACAACGTCATCCGGGCCTGGAAAGAGAAAGGCACCACAAGTGTTCCACCTAGGACTGGAAAACCCAAGTCAGCTATTCACCAAACAGCTCTTCATAAAATGGTCACTGCAAACCTTCACACATCACTTGATGAACTGACAAGATCATTCATAGAGTCGACGGGAACAACTGTGAGAACCCTGACTGTTCACAGGGATCTGCATGCAATGGGTTTTTATGGCAGAGCGGCAGCCCACAGATTGCAATGGTGCAATGAGCGACGACATTGGAGAATTGATTAATGGCGACTGGTTGAATGGAGTGATGAGTCCTACTACACCATCTGGCAATCGGATGGACGGGTTTGGGTATGGCGAACGTTACCTGCCAAGCTGTGTTGTGCCCATGGTGAACTTCGACAGAGGGTCAGTGATGGTGTGGGGGTGCTTCTCATGGTATGGGTTGGGTGCAATCGTTTCTGTGGACGGACATCTAAACACAGAGCGTTACCTGGACATTCTGGGTAATGCAGCACTCCCATCTCTCTGGCAGCACTTTGACAATGGCCCTTTTCTGTTTCAGCATGATAACGCACTTTGCCATAAAGCACGGGCTGCAGGCACCTGGTTTGATGAAATGGGGGTTCGAGAACTTGACTGGCCTGCACAGATTCCCGATCTGAACCCTATCAAACATTTGTGGGACGTATTGAAAAGGCGATTGCACACTTGTGCAGAACGCCCGACATCTGTGACAGAACTGTAAACCGTGGTAAAGCTACTTGTAGTAGCACAGCTCCGCATGACAGCTGTGCCTTGAGGTGTAGTAGGATTACGTGTGGCAAAAAGCAAATTAAAAATACATGTTTTTCACCCAATTGTCACATTCACCCAATTGTCATATACACCCAATTGTCATTCACCCAACTGTCGTTCACCCAATTGTCGTATTCACCGAATTGTCGTATTCACCCAAATGTCATTCACCCAACTGTCGTTCACCCAATTGTCTTTCACCCAATTGTCGGGATCCCCTCATTGCTAAGTTTATCTGCTGTCGACACCCCGCTGATGTGCCGCAGCATTCGCATTTTGGCTTCTTGCATTTTCTTATCATGGCTCATTTTCACTGCAACATCTATCATAGCTAGCATGCAGTTAATTTTAGTTAGTCTACTTTATCATTAACCCTCTTTCCGACTATGACAGGGTCGGGTGTCGTTTTCTGCGTCATCTGAAAACACAGGGGTTCTTCTGGATAGTGATTTTATACAGATGGATGCTGACCTAATGCCTTCTCTGCATTGGCGGCGAAGCGTTTGCCTGCTTGACTATTGTATCAATAGTTCCAGTTTGGAAAAAAACTGCGTATTGTACATGAGATAATACGGTATTTGCAATCTGATGGATCTGATCTTCACGCAGTCGACCACCAACATAATGCTGTAACCCCAATAGTTATTATTTATCGCCGACATACTTTTCTTTATAATTGGGACACTTCCACCATTGGGACACTTCCACCATTTTTTTTCCAAAAAATTGGGTGCAAAGTCTGGGTGCGTATTATACATAAGAATAAAAACTTCAGCCATTTTCAGAGGAACACTAAGCACCCATAGAGAAAATTAGTCACCTGATGCTTTCAAAATAATACATGTAGGTCTATTTATGTTTCCAATCATGTGATTATGTAGGTTTCCATACCAGAAGTGTATTAGAAGTTGTTTTTGGACTTCATGTATGTTAACAACAATGCTAAGCCAACTGGCAAACTTAACCTGCATATTATACATAGGAATTAAGATTTTTACATTAACTTAAATCTTGAAATTTGGGGTGCGTATTATACTCGAGATAATACGGTATATCCCGATGAAATAAACACCCACATCCGACCGGTCCAACAGATCGTCTATGAGTCCCAATGTAACATTGGATACCCAACCCTGCCATACCCGGGAAAAGGTTTTGTAGCTTTCTTTTAATTTGTTGAGGTGCGTTTTCCTTCACTGGCGCCATTGGGCGAGCCCCTACACTTACACCGATTCACACTGTGTCAGTGGTTCTAGGTCATTGGTGGCGAACCAATGGCATGTAGAGCAATTTTGTTGGCACGTGGCAGGAACATGTACAGGTAACCTACATTATATAAAGACAAACCAATCAGCAACTCTTAACCATTTTCCCGCCTATGGCATAGTCGGGTACCCATCTTGTCCCTCTGAATGGACACAAGGGCGATATACTAGACTGCCGGTTGAGCTGCAACTGGGAATAGGCTAATGAGCCCCTCAGTGCCTGGTATTTGCTGAGGAAGTTGGAAAGGTTGAGGTCCAAAAAGGATGCACAAAAAGGCCTACAAGACATTAGGACAGCAATGGAAAGAGGGGGTCTTAGAGTAAACATGAATAAGACAGAGTACCTAGCTTTCAATTTTAGTCGCCAGGGATAAGGGGGTGAGATCCGTTGTAGCAGCGAGGGTATACCAGTGGGACAAGAGTGTCATTACTTAGGTTCAGTCTTCCAGAGCAATGGGGAGATAGATTCCGACATGGCCGATAGGATTAATGATGGAAGGCTGAAGTGGAATCAAGCAAGTGGAGTCCTGTATGACAGCCGGGTCCTAATAAAGATAAAAGGCAAAGTTTACAGAACGGTCATTAGGCTCACTTTGTTGTATGGCTCAGAGTGCTGGGCGGTTAGAAAGAACTATGAAAGGAGAATGCAAGTGGCTAACATGCGTTTGTTTCTTTGTTTGGGTTTTAGGGCCCATCGACAACAAAGGTCATTAGGGCCCAGAAAGACAGTCACCATGGTGGGGGTGTAAATGGCCATCCCATCATGATAACAATAAATATTGGCAAAAAACCCATAACAATAATAAGAATAAAAAGGCAATAGCCTAATAAATATTGCAAAAAATAAAGGCAAAAGCCAAAACAGACATAACACTACACACAGCAAAAGTCAAAACAGACACAGAAATAAAAAGGCAAAAGCCAAAACAGACAATAATAAACGTGGCAAAAGCCAAAACAGACAGAGAAATAAAAAGGCAAAAGCCAAAATAATTCAAGAATAAATTCAAAGATATCTAAAAACAAGGAGGCTGGCCTCTTTCACAAATACCAGCGAGCTCTCCACTGCCTGGGGGTTATCCCCAAGTGATGTGGAGAGCTCTGGACTGACTCCCAATTGTTTGTTTGTTTGTTGGTGTTTAAGGTCCCGTCAACTACGAGGTCATTAGAGACCCGTCCACTGCGTAGTTCTAATGCATAGACTGCACCGACACTACACCAATGCGACGATTAATGGGTATTAGCAGTACCCAGCTTTCCCGAGCGACCACCCATGTCAGTACTAACTGGGCTTGCGTTGCTTAACTTCAGTGATCAGACGAGAACTGGTGTGTCCAACGCAACTCGCCGCTCCCGACTGACTCCCAGTCGGCATCCGAGTTCTCGGTATCTCGGCATTCTCACAGTGACTAAAGATGTGTGCCACTGTGAGAGGCTCCCAAAAGAAGTCACACCATGGCTGGTCCTCACCCCGTAGAATGTAGGAGTGGGTGTGGAAGGTGAAACAGATCCGAAGCTGAGCAAGCACAACCTCCTCCCTCCGCGACTGGCGGCACGAAAACACCCAGTGCTCTGCAGTGTTCTTCAGTGTGCGGAGTTTGTTGGAGGTCTTTGCAAACCACTGGGACCCCCATTGGTCATGGACGGCCCACTGCACCATCGGGAGAGCATCGGAGGAGGGGACAGCAGTGTTCGGTATATCTGGCAAGTGGGCCACCTGACGGGCATGGGCATCCGCCCTCTCATTGTCCATGATGCCAACATGCCCTGGGACCCACATAAACAACACTGTCTTGCCCTGCTTACGAATCACAAGCAGCAATCGGTGCACACCCTGGACGACGGCATGTCTGCCATAAAGGGTGTGCAACAGCTGAAGGGAGGATAGGGAGTCAGTCACAATAACAAAGTGTCTGTCATTCAATAATAGGATGAGTTCCAGTGCCCTGTGCAGAGCTGTTAGCTCTGTAGGTAAGACACTGGTGACACCTGGAAGGCGGCCCCCTATGAGATGACCAGTTGTAAAGACTGACCAACCCACCGAGGAGCCATCCTTCGACCCATCTGTGTAAATAAAAACATGGCCTCGATAGGTCCAAGAGAGGCGTCCAAACTCTTGTTGGTACACTGACCTATCGGTACTGGTTTTGGGTAAGGCTGCAAGCAATAAATCTAAACTTGGCTCTGGCACTGTCCAGGGTGGCACAGAGGCCGGTAGTACAGGCTGCACCCTAGGCAGAGTCACACCCAGGCCGGTGAGACCGTCCATCCACCGCACACCGAATGGAGGGGGAACCCCCGGGCAGTGGTCTAATGGCCGTCTCATAGTGTTACTGAAGATGGCTGGGTGTGTAGGGTGCTGCGGCTTACCTTTCAGCCGCAAAATGTATGCCACTGCCAAGCACTGCCGCCGCACAGCCAGTGGCGGTTCACCAGCCTCAGCATAAAGGCTGAGTACTGGACATGTGTGGAACGCCCCAATAGACAACCAGATGCCAGCGTGATGAACACTTTCCAGCATCCAGAGAGTGGACAGAGCGGCCAGGCCATACACGCCACAGCCATAATCCAGACGTGATCGAACGAGTGATCTGTAGAGCCGAAGCATTACTGTTCGATCTGCTTCAAAACCAGTTCCCTGTGAAGGCACTTAGCCTTCAGCTCCCTCAAGTGTGGGACCCATGCCAGACGGCTGTCAAAACGGAGACCAAGAAACCGGGCTGCCTGTACAACTGGGAGGAGGTGGCCTTCAAGGGTAAGCTGAGGCTCAGGGTGAACCCCTCGCTTACAAACAGAAGTGCATGACATTTGTTTTGTCAGGGGAGAACTGATAGCCACGAGATGTGGCAAACTCGTTGGCACTATTTAGTGCCAGTTGCAGCTGACGCTCAATGCTGTGAATCGTGGCAGCCTGGTACCTAATAGAGAAGTCGTCCACAAATACGGACGACTTTACCGGGGGGTAAACAGAGGATCGTAGGCCGTTCACTGCAACAGCAAAGAGCGTCACACTCAAGACGCTCCCCTGTGGAACACCATTCTCCTGCAGGAAGGCTGAGGAGTAGATGTTACCCACACGCACTCTGAAGGTCCGTTCAGACAAAAAGCTATGGAGGAAGAGGGCAGATTACCCCTGAGTCCCCACTGGTGCAAGGTATCCAGTATACCATGGTGCCATGTGGTATCATATGCCTTCTCCACATCAAAGAAGACAACCACTAAGTGCTGTCTGTGCAGAAAGGCCTCACATACTGCAGTCTCTAGTGATATCAGATGATCCACCAAAGACCTGCCAGCACGGAAGCCACATTGGGCATCAGCAAGAAGGTGGTGCCGTTCCAGATACCACACCAGGCGCCAATTAACCATTCGTTCCATGGTTTTGCAAAGACAGCTTGTCAATGAAATGGGTCTATAATTTGTAGGAAGGCTACTATCCTTCCCAGGTTTTTGCAGTGGGATTATAGTAGCCTCTCGCCAACCTGCAGGGACTTCATGCTGCTGCCATATGTTATTTAGTACCTCAAGGAGGTAACTAACGCCTGTCTCTGGTAGGTGTCGTAGCATTTGATAGTGGATGATATCTGGTCCAGGGGCAGTGTCCCTGGCTCTTGCTAGAGCTGCCTGCAGCTCCCAATGGGTAAATGGATTGTTATACCTCTCAGCGACACCACCAGTGAAGTTCAGTGGATGGCGTTCTGCAGCCTGCTTACACTGCATAAATGCTGCCATGTAGTGCTGGGAACTGGAGACAGCTGCAAACGTCCTTGCCAGTTCCTCAGCCACTTCACGTGGCAGAAGGCAATGTCTCCCTTGTACAAGGAGACCTGAGCCACATGATGGTAAATATCTGCCTTGGATCTTCCTCAGCGTTTCCCAGACTTTCTTGGAGGGCGTGTGACAGGTAAGTTAGGAGACATACTGACTCTGGCTAACATGCGAATGCGAGCTACATGACTGGGGTTTCACGAGCTGACAGAGTCAGGAGTGATTACACTGTGGAACAGCCAAAAAAATACGTAAACACCAATATAGCTATTTTATGTATTTTTGTATGCTGTTCATGAAAATGACTTTTGTTTTGCTGTGCGACTCTCAAATTTTTTTGTAATTCCCCTTTTTTAAAATTTTAGTGACAGTTGTCAATAAAGGAGTAAATGACATGCAGTATGAAAGAAATCTGGCTGTACTTTATCCTACCTATTGTCACTGGCCAGCTATTAGTCCTAGGTAGGCCTACTAGGATACAGCTAGCGACCAGTTGATGGTGGAGTTTCGTTTCCCTCACAGATTAGTGAGCCACTGGGAACATGATTGCATTTTAATTTAATTGAATACACTGGAAGCAGCCCTTATAGGTCAAATTGGCAGTGGAGAAAATGACTCTCATTCCTAATTTGTAACCTACCTGAAGCATAGCATCTATTGTCATGCGTTGCCCACCTTCTGTAATGGCACTTTCTTGCAGAAAGTTTGCCACATTATCCTCACCGAGAGCATTCCACTAGCCAAATTACCCTTGAAAAAACGCCAGTAATACAAGTCTGTTTGTGCCCTGATCCCCTTCAATTTAATTGGGTGATCCCTTCTCCCTCTATACTCTGCAAGGGATAAGCTGCTAAAGACTTTTTGTGATCATGTGTGAGACACTCAATCTTCGAGAGAAGTAATGTAACACAATTCTTGCTGCCCTCCTTTGAATCATTTCAATTTCCCTGATAAACCCTGCCTAAAAGGGATACCAAATTGGACTACAATACTCTGCAATTGGCCATACCAGTTAAAAACATACCTTTCTGCTGTCCCCTAGAAAACTACTTACCAAACAGAGGGCATGCCCAGTATTCCCAATCAATTCGTCAGTGTGCTCCCTCCAGGTGACCATAGTACAGTAGAACCTCCAAAGTTGACCACCCCTATATGTTGACCACCTCCCTAAGTTGACTAAATTTTTGCAGACTGGATGTGCACCACATTAATTAATGGATGACCAACCTCCCCATGTTGACCACCTCTGTAAGTTGTATGTTGACCACTATGACTGTGACACATGATATTGATTTAACCTCCATAAGTTGACCCCTTGTCTCCCTTGTGCCCGACAAGAGCCTTGTCAAGGGTGACAAATACAAGATTGAAGAGTATCCAAGGAACATTTCACTGGATTGCTTAGCACTAGCTCTTCTTGGGGAAAGCTAAAGAAATTAGTGATTGGTAAGTCAGCAAATTCATGTGCATTTATGAAATTGAAGACCACCCTGTAACATGGAGATCAAACAAATGTGCATGGATGACTACTGCCCTGTTTGAAGACAAGTAAGGGGTGCAGATCAAGAAATGATCTATTCTACAAACAGTAGACAACTGCCCTGTTGAACTGCAAATCAGTCACTTGACAAATTTGACACTTAACTTTCTTCTTCCAAATGCAACCTCAAGGATCCAACCTCTTGACCAAGGTGTTATTAAGTCATTCAGTGTTTTACTAAGCCCAGCTCCTGGAGTGGATTATTGGTAAATCACGTGTCACCAGCCTGTGGAAGCAGCTTCATTTGCTGCATCCATTAATGCTCTGGGTGCTGTCCTTTGTATAATTCTGCTTGGAAAAAATTTAACCAGAAACAATGTTGACATGTTTTAGGAAAGTTGGACTTATCACAAACCAACAGACAACATTTTGGCCTCATCATACAGCTCATCCTCCATGGCAGAATTTTAAGGAGTAGCCTTTGAAAGTATTGTTGAAATGGGCAATGAAGTGAAAACCTCTAATGAATCTGATGCAGCTGGGGGGGAGCATAACCCCCAACTACCAAATCAATGGCATTGGGGGCTAGCTATGCCAATCCACTAGCAGTAATAGGCCCTAGTGTTGATTATGTAGCATTTAATACAGTTGTATCCAATAAAAGTAATAATACCCATGTATCAGCTCAGTACATCCTGTTCTCCATAAGTTGACCACCTCCCTATGTTGACCACTTTTCTTCCGCCCTTGGGTGGTCAACTTACAGAGGTTCTACTGTATTTAGAATAATTCAAAGGAACTTTTGGATCTCAACCCTCTTCACTCTCACACCACCTATACAATAAGCAAGATCAAATCGCCTTCAATACCTGCTTATCATAAGAAAGCTACATTTGTGCAGGTTTAATGGCAGTGACTGCCACTTTATGCTCCAGGTATACATCTTGTTTAGGTCCTGTTGCAATTCTGCACAGGATGATAACCCTTCATCCACCACTCTTGCAATGCAGGTGCCATCTGCAGATAGCCTTAAGTCATTAACATAAATGCCCTATATCATGTCAAGTCCTATATTATTAACATAAATTATATAGAGTATGATATCTGAGGTATGATGTCCATTCGCAATTAATGTTTTAATGGAACTGCAGCTTTACGAATTACCAGAGAACCTGACGTCCTAGGGCAAAATGGAGAACAGATAAATAATCAGCATAACTTATCCAATAAATTTAGCACTAAGTGAGAAATGTATTTTTTCCAAAGTAAAAATTTGTTCCTCAGTGTTATGTTAGAGGTAGCTTGGTGATGGGAGACATCGCAGAAAAGATGAGGGAGAAGCGGTTGAGGTGGTATGGGCATGTGATGAGGCGGGAGGAGGAACTTACTAGGTCCATTATGGGTATGCATGCGATTGGGGACACAAGGTGTAGGGGAAGGCCAAAACGGAAGTGGGAGCAGGCGGTGCAGAAGGACATGGAGACGTGCGGGGTGGAGAGGCACTTGGTGGGAGATAGGCGGGAGAGGGGGATAAGAACCCTTAGACCCGACCCTGCCACAGGCGGGAGGAGGGTTTGATGAGTAGAGAGGGTTGTTTTACGTGCTCATGCCATCTTACACCACACGGGACCTCCGTTTTACTTGGGAGCGGCGAGTTGCGTTGGACACACCAGTTCTCGTCTGATCACTGAAGTTAAGCAACGCAAGCCCAGTAAGTACTGACATGGGTGGTCGCTCGGGAAAGCTGGGTACTGCTAATACCCAATAATCGTCGCATTAGTGTAGTGTCTGTGCAGTATATGCATTAGAACTATACAGTGGACGGGTCTCTAATGACCTTGTAGTTGACGGGACCTTAAACTCCAACAAACAAACAATCCGTTTTACTTGTCATCCGAAAGAAGGGTACCCTACTATATATTCCTTTAGCACAGACTGTATCTGGCACGTTAGTAAATCAAGAGCTATAACTATTTATATTTTTGGCTTGACCCTCTCTAGATATCATGAAATTTCATAAGATAACCTCAACTGAAAGTATGCAAAATCAGGGCCTAATATCAGAAAATGCATCATTTCCAATTTGGTTTTAAATGGTGGCAAAGAGCATGTTGTTTTCATAAAGAGTAATGTTTATTTACGTTAGGATATAAGTTCCTAAGACAGCCACAAGAATCTGAAAATGAAAGCTTTTATTGGCATACATTGTGCATTGCGTAAGATAAGCCACTGCCTGTTGTCTATCTTTGAGACTGCCAATTCATAGATGGTTCCCAAACCTATTAATGGGTATCTGGCAGGTTTGCTGGGTGTTTGCAGGTTCCTAAGACTATTAATTGTCTGGTACGATTCCAAGCATGTTAATTGAGTTTCCAGCAGGTTCTCAAGCCTCATAATGGATGTCCTGCAGGTTCCCAAGCCTGTTAATTTGGTACTTGGCAGATTCCAAAGCTTAATGTGGAGTGTAAGTCTAGGATTCCAAGCCTAAAGTGGGTATCTTTATGGTTCTCAAGCTTGAACGCCACTAACAATAAATCTATAAGGCTCCAATAAAGAGGTGGGAGCGGCGAGTTGCGTTGGATACACCAGTTCTCGTCTGATCACTGAAGTTAAGCAACGCAAGCACAGTTAGTACTGACATGGGTGGTCGCTCGGGAAAGCTGGGTACTGCTAATACCCAATAATCGTCGCATTAGTGTAGTGTCTGTGCAGTCTATGCATTAGAACTATGCAAGGGACGGGTCTCTAATGACCTTGTAGTTTACGGGACCTTAAACACCAACAAACAAACAAATCGAATAATGAGTGGTGTCACTATTTAAACAGTTGAAACTGTTCTTGGATTCTCAGCACAACTGGCTCTGACAAACTGTATTGCTACCCTAAAGTAGCTGCCGTTGGTGTCGGGATTGTGGCAATAATTTGTTCTTCAGGAATCCGATAAGTATCTTGCCTTACAGGCCAGTGGAATGGCTGCGCTAGTCCATGAGAATGCATGAATATTATGAGAGAATCACGTTCTTCAATTGAAATTTTACAGATGTTTCCAATCCACCAATTATTGCCATAGGTTGGTTATATACATGCAATACATTGGTAAGGGTGGAGGGCTTCAACTGAGACATACTGAAAATAACTTTCAGTGGTTTGGCCAACTGATGTGATGAAGGATGTTGTATCATTTGATACTCTACTACCCGTTGATTTGAAGTGCTCCCCCTTGATCAGCCCCTGATGTGTATTTATTGTCAGTAAAGACATCGAAGCTGCCAGATAGCTAATTCATAGGCTTCAGAACCTGCAAGAGACCCAAGAAGAGGCTTGGGAACCCGCTGAACAGCCATTAAGAGGCTTGGGAACCTGCTAGACACCCAAATAAATGGCTGCAGATCCTGCCAGACACTCAGTTACTAGGCTTGGGAACCTGCTAGTCATCCAATTAACAGACTTGGGAACCTGCATGACACTGTGGTGGAAGATGACCCGGCATACTTGCAGTATCGGGGACTCTAGTTCTATTTGAAAGTAGGGGGAGTTTGGGAACGTGTTTTTGAAAAGTAGGCGGGGTTATTTCTATTTTACACTTTCCATTTTACCTGGTTACTATTTTACCTAGCGACTGAGGTGAAAGATGCATGCAATGAATTATCTTTGGAAAGTACCTTTACAATGATCTCTACTTTCGGTGTTTCGGTCCCCCGGCCTTCTCGCCTTCGGCTCGAAGGCCTCCTCCCCGCGAACAAGAAACATATCGATTCTGCGAATGATCTCGTGTAGCCAGGAATATCCCGTTTGTACGAATCTCGCTTTTCTAGGAACTCCGCCTACTTTGGAAACTTCATAGCATCTCTGATACTAAAAGTATGTGTAACTCCGCCTACATTCAAATAGAACTAGAGTCCCCGATAGTGCAAGTATGCCGATGACCCAAGTTCCACCACGGTTTGATTTATCCTGACTCCACAAAGTGAACGAACTAATAAGTCTTTGATTTATGTAACACAAGTAATGAAAGTTTTAATAATATTACTGTAACTTGATATTTAACACACACTTTACCTCTGATCATGAAACTATTCAGGTTATTTAGACTAAATGATACAGGTAGATGAATTGAGAGGAGTGATGGACAACACAACACGTCCATATAACACCAGAAATTAAGAACAACTTCTTTGAATCTCTGTTATGAATTCCAACAAAATTAAATTTTTGCATTAAAATTCGCGTGCAATGAAGTGAAGTTGCGTGCAATGCAGTGAAGTCACGAGGAAAGCTATGACGTTACATGACGTATGCGACTCGCTACAACACCAATTAAGAGGCTTGGGAACCTGCTAGACACACATCTAACAGGCTTGCCATCTTGCCAAACACAATTAATAGGCTTTGGAACCAGCCAGACGGTAATCTTGTTCTTCAAGTGTGCAAATGGTTGCATAGTTTTTAGCAGACGATTCCATGCAAGAAATTGTATGATATACATGATGCAGGGCCGCTATCACACACGAAATCAAAAGCGGTCACTGTGCAAAATCACAAGCGGGCACAAGAAATGAACATAGTCGTCAATCGCAATAACTATATGGAAAAACTTTATGAAACACATTACAGAAAAACACACATTAAATGATGAATTAAGCCGTCAAAAATATGTGGATGTGTGCTAAGCGTAAAATACGCCGACAGTTCGAACGTCACCTGCCTTATTTACAACAATGTTTTGGGTCGACATTGACATTGACACAGACAAATGAAAATTGCGTTTCCAATCGCTGCCTATGGCTCAACCCCTTTGACGAAAATGCTGGATCCGCCAATGGTTAACTGCATTTGTCGATGGAATGCATCGCTCGCAGTTGATTGGCTGTATGAATTTTTAAATTGTCTTCTGTTTACTTTTCATTGGTTTACTTATTTTTTTCGGTTTTGGCGCCACCAAATGTTCATATTGAAGACTATTAATTACTTACGTGAATTCACTCATGCCAGGGAATCAAACAGGTGCAATTTCTGTTAGCACCTGTGGTTTGCATCATAATTATACTGTCTGCTCAAGCACTATTCTTGTCGGTGTCACGTGCCAGGGAACTAGGCTTAAGGCAATGGGGTTGCCAAACTTTAAAGCCTGGTCCCATGGCACGTGACACTAACGCAAATCACACTCGAGCAGACGAAATGCCACAGAAACTGATCACGCAGAACTCAACTTTTTTGACATGGTAGTGCAAAATCAACCGAAAAGTGGAGTTGAGAGGTAGTCAACTGCATTTCTTGCTAACAACTGTCGTGTTCATTTCATTGGCTATTACTTTTTGAACAACGTTTGCTATTTAAATTTTATTGGCTGTTGGAATTTTGTGCTGTGGGCACCACAGAACCACAACAGGCGCAATTTCGTCTTGTCCCTGTGGTTGACGTCATAATTTTGTCGTCTACTCAGGCACTATTCTCTCTCATGTCACATGCCACAGAACTAGGCATTAGACTGGTAAACGCTGCTTTTTGTAATGGTACCATTGAAAACCAAATTGGAAATGACGCATTTTCTGATATTAGGCCCTGAAATTGGTTAATTTTGAATAGAAAATTTTTTTCAGTAACTTTCATGTAGAACATCTCTGGATATATACTGTAACTATGACAAATTTCGTATTTCAACCAAGATTAATATAGTGTGCATTGTGCATAATTTCAAAATATCATTTTTTGCTGCTTTTGCTTGCAAATTTTTTGTGGCTGAGCTACAGGTGTCCAAACGTGGGTCGAAATTTGTGATTACAAAATTTTGTGGCAACTTTGGCTTGGATAGATAGCTAAATGGCTAACAGTACTACTTTTTTGATCATGCTGCTACATCCTGCACCGAAAGTTGACCTAGTATCCAAAATTTCACTGATCTGGCAACTAGAACAAATTTGACAAAAGGTCAAAGTTGAACTTTTTTTGTGGTAAACACGTGGTAATGACATGGTAGCCCATTGGACATAGGCTTTAACTTCTGTATTATGCACATTGAGCTATAATATTTTAAATGTTTTCATCTGAGGCCTAGGGTTACTTTATTACAAAAGTTTTATGATATTTGGAGAGGGTCGAGTGGGAAGCCTCGGGTGATTTTACAT
This sequence comes from Trigoniulus corallinus, assembly GCA_013389805.1. Lineage (NCBI taxonomy): Eukaryota > Metazoa > Arthropoda > Diplopoda > Spirobolida > Trigoniulidae > Trigoniulus > Trigoniulus corallinus. Next base: position 25,302,738 of record JAAFCE010004209.1, on the reverse strand, counting down.
CGAATGACCCAGGTTCGATGCTAGACGGAGGTGGGTTGGCTTCTTCTGGACGAGAGAGAGGCCCCGACTGCACCTTGTTTTGGATGAGAAGTAAAACCAAGGTCACGTGTTGTTTACGATGGCATTTGCACGTAAAAGAACCTCCTGTATTATGCAATGTGTAGATAAGGCAGAATTTGGAGGTGTAAGAGCTCGCCCTCTGGTGTCAGTGGAATTCCAAAATGAACAGTACTGTAGATCGACGGCGAATAACCATATGAGCTGAATCTTTGGTTGGCAACCGACTGTGGCAAAACACTGTCCGAATATGTCACCCTTGTGTCCATTTAGTGCAGCCAAGTTGCGTTGGGCACACCAGTTCTCGTCAGACCACTGAAGTTAAGCAACGCAAACTCATGTTAGTACCAATATGGATGGTTGGTAGGGAACGTTTGGCGCTGCTTATTTGCAATTTCCTATATTCCTTACACCTACCTCCTCCTCACCCGCGAGCAGCATCCTTAGGGTTTGCAAACGCCTGTTATGGCTGCTTGGCTTTCTCCCCAGGCATTAGCATAACATACAAGATGGGTACTCGATTTTTTTTCGTTGGTGTTTCAGGGCCCTTCAACTACAAGGGAATTACAGTCCCGTCCACTCCGTCCCTTTTTGGGTATTATCACTACCCAGTTTCTCCAAGCGACCACCAATGTTGGTACTAGCTGGGGTTGCGTTGCTTAACTTCAATGATCAGAAGAGAACTGATGTGTCCAACGCAATTGGCCGCTCATGGGCACCCGACCCTGTCATACGCGGGAAAAGGGTTAGGAGTTGCTTTATGAAATAAGGTGCCTTTTACGTTAAGGTGATATCAAACATACATAATTATAATTGCCGTCCGATGGGAGGTGCACTGGGATCATTCTCTTCCTCTCTCCACTTCTTTCCATCCCTCTCTCTCCATCTCTACCTCCCCCTCTCTTCTCTGGCAGCGGCTGACGTACATGCGCTGCCAGTGCTTCCCATCAAAAATGGAATTGATGTTGGCTGCAGCAAATATAGGGAAAGTGCCTATAACTGCGATGTCACACGAAGAAAACCCCAGGTTTCTATATGTGAACACGTCTTAGAATCACCTCATTCCGCGTATGGCAATAATCGGTATAATGTTGGAATATTGTCTACGGATCGGACAATTTTCTCAATTTGATGCACGCTGTAGAAAGAATTACCGCAATTAATTAGGTTACAATGTCAGTAGATGGCATTGGTTTTTAATGGCGGGGTGGCGGCAGGGGGAACAGGTATGTCAGCCTACCTCAAATGGAGAGAATAAAGAAAAGAGACACTCACCAAACGGTAATTGACAACTTACTAGCATCAGAGATGAAAATGGCGAAAGATGATTTTGGAGATGAGAGATGTGACATCAAATTCACTATCGATTTGTTTGAGAAGAGTGTATGCATTAATAGCAAGAGGCTTAGCAACAATGGTCTTCTGCTTGTCAACATGCAGAGATGTGCCGCACCGTCTTCTCTGCAACCCTAAGCAAACATTTGCTCCTCGGGTTATTAAAGCGCTAGCTATTGATGGAACCTTGTATAAAAATGGCATTGTCTTCTATAAACATTCACTTTTGCCGCTGTGTCTTGTTCGGCTTCATGTCGTGGTGCCGTATAAATGATGAAAACTACCCTGAGTTCTGGGTCTGTTTCCAGCGGTTTTACATAAAGAAAGCATGATGCAATTCCTAACCGTTTTCCCGCGTCTGGTAGAGTCGGGCACCCATCTTGTCCCTCTGAATGGGCAAAAGAGCGATATATTGGACAGTGATTTTCAACATCCCGTTGCCGACCAAAGCTGAAACCACAATGCTTACTTATCGTCGGTCTACTATTCGTTGGAGACTTCCACTGACGCCAGGGGGTGAGCCCCTACACCTGAAAATTTTTTGCCTTATCTACCCATTGAATAGAGGGGGTCCCGCCTCGGGGTGACGGGGTAGCGTGCCGGTGACTGCGCCAGTGATTCTAGGTTCGATACTTCACCAAGGTGGGTTGTTTGGCTTCTTTCTGGCAAAAGAGAAGTAAGGTGTATGATGATATTTGCACGTAAAAGAACAGTAAGAACGTCACTTCCCAACGAACAGCAGACCGAAAATAAATAAGCTTTGGTAGGAAAATTCACTTCAATATATCACCCTTGTGTCCTACCAGAGGGACACAACAGGCAAGAAGTGGGTGAGGAGCTGCTTTGCTACGTTAATATAGTTTCGATTGCTGTAGTTTCGAACGTGAGAGTTCCAGGGAAATTCGCCAGAAAAAGTAGAAAATGTGGGAAAACCATTCTAGGCCAGACTAGAGTAGTAGGTGAATCCTGGGCAGGCAGGCATGGTGGTGGAATGGCGAGGTAGAGGCAAACAAGGGGAGGCTGCATTCCACAGCTTGAATGAGATAAGAGACCAGGAGTCTAAAATACACCACAGGCAGGCCAAGGCCACAGCTAGGTGGGACATTCCCTTACCAAAACACCACAAGTATAAGATTAGAATTGCTGTTTGTTGGTATTTTAGGGCCCTTCAACTACAATGGTCATTAGGGGCCAGAAAGCCAGTCATGCCATGGTGGAAGTGTAAAGTGCTATCCCACCATTGTGACATTAAGCAAGAGCTAAAGCCCAATGAAAGCAATAATAAAATAATAAAGCAAAAACCAAAACACATCAATAAATAAAAAGGCAAAAGGCCAAAACACATCAATAAATAAAAAGGCAAAAGGCCAAACCACACAAAGATAAAAATGCAATAGCTATTAAGACAATTGCCACTTCATAAACCCAGGCTAAAATTTGTGAAAAAGGCTTGCCTCTTTCTCAACCCCTTGCGGGTCATCCCCAAGAGAGGAGAAGACCTCCGGCCTGACTCCCAGTTGTTAGTGGAGCTCACGTTATCTCTCAAATTGCAAAAGGTATGCACCACTGTGGAGGACTCCCAACAGCAGTCTCACCATGGTTCCTCGTCAACCTGCTGTAAGTGGTAGTGGGTGATGAAGGTGTGACCGATTTGTAACTGGAAAGGTACAATCTCCTTCCTTCGCAATTCGCAGCATGAGGACGCCCAATTGTCGGAGCTATCTTTAAACTTCCGTCCACAAGGTGGGGTTTCGGTAAACCCCAGAGCTACAAAATTGTGTCTACGCATGTTCCACTTTCTCCAATCTTAACCAACCTTTGAGTACCTGTTCTCCGATGTTTTCTTTACCTATCTAGGAAAGTTGGCAGGTCTCCTAAGTAATTACCATATTTTATTTTGGTTAAGCAATGCAACCCAAGTTAGTACCAACATGGTTGGCTGGTCAGAAACACTGATTACTAAGGCAGAAATGGGAGCAGGATGTCCATAAGGATATGGTAGTGTCTGGGGTGGATGGGGACCTGGTGGGAGATAGGAAAGAGTGGAGGACTAGACCCTGCAGATCCGACCCTGTCATAGGTGGGATAAGGGTATAGTGATGATGATGTCTTGTCTTCTTGGGTAATATAGAATTTTTACAGCATGTTTCCAAATTATTTTCATTGCTTAATTCAATATCCATAATAATGCCCTTAATCTGAATATTAAAGCCTTGAAAATCAAAAAGTCTTTTGGGGTAATGACAGACCCCACCTTGTATTGTGTGCCAGAAATCGCCACCTTGTGGACGGAAGGTTAAATATGTGGAGTTTTTAATGACCTCCCTACACCACTGAGACCGCCGTAGACCATGGAAAGCCCGTCACGCCATCAGGAGAGCATCAAACGGGAGAACGGCAATGGAGCGTCCTCTGGCAGGTGGACCACCCGGCGGGAATGGGCATCCACTCTTTCGTTGCCCATTCTAACTCGGGAACACATGGGGGGATCACTTAGAGCCCAAGGAACGGAAGAGAGAATATTTTATACTGGACAAGGTTACAGATAGAGCAGCTAAAGATATTTCCCTGCTGAGGTAAAGAAGACTTGGGAAGAGTATTTCCATGGCCTCTTGAATGCTGCAGGCGGAGAGGACTACGTTGACACCAATCCGACTACTTCTGGGGGGGTGGACAGGGTAATGGAGGAAGAACTACTCAAGGCCCCCAAGAAGATGAAAGGTCAAACGCAGTAGGCCTAAACAGAGTTCCTATTAAAGTGTGGCATAGCCTAGGAATCAGGTGGCTAGGGAAACGTTTAAATAGGGTAGTAAGTGGAGACAGAATGCCTTCTACATAGCATAACAGTTGAATACTTCCACTCTTTAAGGTGAAAGGCGATTTCTAAGTATGTGGTAAGTATAGAGGTATCAATCTTGTGAGCCATTCTATGAAGCTCTGGGAGTAAGTAATGTATTCTCTCCTCTGAGGTGGAACTACTGTAACGGGAAATCAGTTTGGAGATCATGCCAAGTCCATGCAATCCAATCACTCCATGCAATCTTCATTGATTTGGAGAAAGCTCATGACAGCGCCCTACAGTTGGCAGTTTTGGAGGTAGTACACAAAACCTAGGAGAAGATGGCTATATTAGGACAGTACAGGATGTGTAGGATGATTCCACAGCCAGGGTAAGGTCTATCTGGGGAAATACTGGAGGCTTCCCAGTGAAGATTGGGGTACACCAATGTTCAGCAATAAGTCCATACCTTTTAATTCCAGTTAAGGACGAGCTGCTGACAAAAGTAGGAGAATGGGCCCCTCAGAAAATTGGACTTGCAAACGATGTAGGGAAACTTCCTTAATCCAGAGAAAAAGTATAAAATGCCCAAAATGATATTACAACAGCAATGGATGAGGGAGGGCAAAACATAAACTTCAAGAACACAGTATTTCTTTACCTTCCATTTGGGAAGCACCGGAAATTAATGGTGACATGCTCTCCATGGGCGAACTGCTGCAAAGTGTACAGTATTTAAGATCAATGTTCCAAAACAATGGGGAAAAGTACTGGGATGGTTGGAGGCAGGCAAGAGGAGTCCTGGGTGATGGCAAGGCCCCAATAAAGTGCAAAAGGAAGATTCACAAGGTAGTTGTAGGGCCAGGAATGCTATGTGGATTAGATTGTTGGCAGTGAGGAAGTGTCACGTCAATCGAAAACAAGCAGCAAAGATGCAAATGCTGTTACGTGAGTGGGGTGTCGAGGGCTTAAGCGGCCCACAGACGGTCAACTTGGTTGTCAACCGTGTCGTCAACTTGCCATGTTGACGACAAAATTGATCGTCTGCGGGTAGGTTGAAGGTTGAAAGGTCAAGTTGAGGCAACGGTTGAAGTAAAATCAAAAACTTTAAGCGGCCCACAGACGGTCAACTTGGTTGTCAACCGCGTTGTCAACTTGCTTGCCACAGACTGAATAACCAAGTTGACAACCTGGTCATCAACATCAGTATTTTTAAAAAAATTGCCGTGAAAAGGTGTAGCATAGCTTCCTCAAACTATGGTGCATTAGAGTTGCATTGTTGTGCGGCCGAATTGCATCGGAGTGCGGCCAAGTTGCATTGGTGAGCGGCCGAGTTGCATTGGTGTACGGCCGAATTGCATTGGTGTGCGGCCGAGTTGCATTGGTGTGCCGCCGAGTTGCATTGGTGTGCGGCCGAATTGCATTGGTGTGCGGCTGATTTGCAGTGGAATGTGGCCGAGTTGCTTTGGACACACCAGTTCTCGTCAGATCACATTACATTAATTTTGGTGGTGCACGTTTTACACCAAATATTTAAATAAAAGCTTTAATTTTTATTTATCTGATGCAAATCAACTCCTAACCCCTTTCTCGCCTATGGCAGGGTTGGGTCTCTGAATTGACTCTCTGACCTTGTCTCTCTGAATTGACACAACGGTGATGCATTGGACGGTGCTTTGCCATAGCCATTACCGACCAATGCTTATTTATCGTCGGTCTACTGTTCGTTGGAAAATTCCAGCTCCTGCATAGTAGAGGGTTCTTTTTCGTGCAAAACTCATAGTACACCACGTGGGACCTCGGTTTTTCTTTTCATCCGAAGGAAGACGCACTCGGGGCATCTCTATTGTCCGAAAGGGGCCCACCCACCTCAGTCCGGTATCTAACCTAGAACCACAGAAGGGTAAAAGTGTATTTCAATGTCCTAATTGGCCCACCCACCTCAGTCCGGTATCTAACCTAGAACCACAGAAGGGTAAAAGTGTATTTCAATGTCCTAATTGGTTTCGTCATGCGTTGCATATGACTTGCAGCACTTCGGTCGGTTACAGATGTTAAAAATACACGTTGGGGTTACATGTTACACATTGCACATTGCAGTAAAAATACACTGTTGCACATGTTAATGTTTTGAAGTATTAACTTAATAACTGATAAACTGAGAATGGATACAGTTGTTCCAGTCATTGTTTTTCAAATGGTGAGTACAAATAGGATGGTTTTCTGAGGTGAAAGATACATGCAATGAATTATCTCTGGTAAAGTACCTTTACAATGATCTCTACTTTCGGTCTTTCGGTTCTCCGGCCTTCTTGCCTTCGGCTCGAAGGCCTCCACCCCGCGAACAAGATACATATCGATTCTGTGAATGATCTCGTGTAGCCAGGAATATCCCGTTTGTACGAATCTCGCTTATCTATTCACAGAAAAACTCTGAAAAATTTATTTCCGCCCTGAAAATAATGTTTAGTCATAAAAATACTTGTTTTCATCAAAACAATGAGACGTGCAACAGGCCCCAGACCATGTATTTGTAACATTTTTAACCAACCGGAGCGCTGCAAGTCGTCTGCAAGCAATGACGAAACCAATTAGGACATTGAAATACACTTTTACCCCACAGAAGGAGTTACTGAGTCACCATGGTAGAACCCTAGCTTCTCATACTGTGCACGAATTATGCCCCATTCATAATTTTATTTTTCACTTTTGGTAGCTGTATCTAGATATTATAGAGCATTCCACACCAACTTCACTCAAAAATTTTTGAAGTGCACTAATGTTGACAGCGAAGTTGACAACGCTGCCATAGATGAAGCAACTTGGTTGACAACAATAGGCTCCTCCCTTGAAAAATCTAAAGTTTTTGATTTTACTTCAACCGTTGCCTCAACTTGATCTTTCAACCTTCAACCTACCCACAGACGATCAATCTTGTCGTCAACTTGCCATGTTGACCTTTGAATACATCTTGGTCAACTTTTTGAATACATCTTGGTCAACTTTTTGAATACATCTTGAAATTAGCATATTTTTGTTCAGTTAACATAACTTTGGCATCATTTAGAATTGCTTCTGTTATAATGCACACTCGGTTATAACACACCGACATGAGCAGTCCCAAAGGTGTGTGTTATATCCGAGTTTGACTGTATTTATTTTGGCATCGGTGTACTTTAACACTAGAAGGACCAAGTTTTTGGTCTACCTAAAAGAACCATTCAAAATTGACCCACATAGAAAACCATACAAAATTGAAAGAATAAGCAAGAAGCAAGCACATACATTAGGTAGAAAAAGTCTGCATACATATGCAGACATTTCGTCTGCAGAATTGTAATTGTTGCCAGCCTTCCCAATGCTGTCAATGCAGAATTTACAAATTTACATGCAAATTGAACTGAAATCAATAAGAGAAAATAAGAGAATCCCCAACTTTTGGAAAGAAAAAGTATGTGTACAGCTACATAAAGTATTTGAGGGCTATTTTTTTAAAGGTCCGATCGGTTGCAAAATGAAAACCCCAGTGAAAATCCGAAGCGTTTTATTTGGAATATGTCGGTACACATTCCAGCTGTTTCTCTAGATAGTCAGCTCTCCAACAGACATTTGTCCTAGTGTGGTAGCAACTTTCCTGTACCCTTGTCACTGTAAACTGGTCTGCAGCTCGTTTCAGCAGCGGCATCGCTAGGGGGAGCGGGCCACACCAGGTTACACCACTCACACCATGATAAAAGGGGTCGACACCAAAGCAGAAGAAGCGGCTTCTTTTGGGAGAGGGAGGGTAACACTAACCCTAGCAACGCCACTGCGTTTGAGTCAAACTTCTGTCTTCATAGCCAGCGTTCCATGTTAGCAAAGAGATGGAAGTCAGAGGGAGTCAAGCCATGGCTGTATGGTGGGTGCTGAAACACTATGGTGCGGTCTGTCCTAGCCAAAGTTTCCTAACATGAAACTCTGGATAGGACAGAAGTTTGCTTACATGAAATGCTGGCTAGGAGGACAGAAGTTTGACTCAGACGTGCTGCAGACCAGTATAGAGAGTTGGCTGAAAGGACTGGCAGCTATCTTAGATGACAGGGGTATAGGAAAGCTGCTGAAAAGTATCTAGAGAAATAGCTGGAATGTGTACCTGCATGTTCCAAATAAAGCACTTTGGATTTTCACTCATATAATTTACAATTAGGCTAGGGACACACTCTAGTCAAGACTATCTGATGACAGTCTGTATGTGCTCTGCTTCAGGAATAAAGACCAATGTGTAGCTGCACACTTGACACTTGAAACATCATCATTATCATCCTACCCTCATCCCACCTGCAGCAGGGTCGGGTCGGCGGGTTATCCTCCTCCACCCCCGCCTATCCCCCACCAGTTCCCCATCCACCCCACACACTGTCATATACTTATGTACAACCTGTTCCCTACATCTGCTTTGGTCTCCCACTGCCCTGGGTGCTGCCAGCCACCTCTATTCCTGAAATAGACCTGGCACAGATGGATGCACACTGCCTATGATGTTATGATGCCCTAAAATGAGTCATAGTGCAACCCTAACCTTACCAGACAGTACCAATGCTGATAACTAACACACTCACTATATTACATCTTACTTGAAGAACACCATATCCCATTAGCAATATGCCACAGAGATGTGCTTTTTACAAAAGAAATGTTATGTACATATATGGGTCAAAAATGACCTGCTTGGTTCTATTAGGTATACCGATTTGTAATTTTTTTTGCTTACATTTGTGAGTATTGAAATTTTGTAAATTTGTTGAGCACATCAAACCTGAAGATGCCACAAAATATGAATAAGCTTCTTAAACATTTTAATAAAAAAAATCGAAAAATAAAACTCAAAATGGGTCAAAAATGACCCAGTTGGTCCTTCTAGTGTTAAAATAAAAGCAACAAACGTTTATAGCTGATTGAAGAAGTTTTGTACAGTTTAGAGCAAAAACGGAAATGCCTGAAAATGATTTTCAATCAGCTGTGGTAATAATTATTGTGTTTTGACTGCTTACTGAATCTTTTTTAAATATGAAATAGAATTTAGATTACTAATTAATATAAGTATGCCTAAATGTTAAAAGATGAAAGTGCAATGCAGCATTGGTTGATGTCCTGAGACAAAATGTTGTATCCACTCATTTACACAAGTGCCTTTATCTTTAACCCTCCCTATGCACACTTGTAAAATGCATACATGAAGTGCACACTGGGGTGCCATACACCCCATGTAAGTTTTGGCATGCATGAAATATATGACATGAATTTTTTTTGAAAAAAAATTGAAATTCTGTTTTTGGGGAACACTTTTTTAAATAAAAATTCTTCATTAATACAATTTTTACTTATAATGAAGCTACCACAGCCAAATTACAAAACTCCTAGATTTTTCAGGAAATTATATTAACTTGAACCTAACCTATTAACTTAACCTATGTTGACCACCTCCCTAAGTTGACTAAATTTTTGCAGACTGGATGTGCACCACATTAATTAATGGATGACCAACCTCCCCATGTTGACCACCTCTGTAAGTTGTATGTTGACCACTATGACTGTGACACATGATATTGATTTAACCTCCATAAGATGACCCCTTGTCTCCCTTGTGCCTGACAAGAGCCTTGTCAAGGGTGACAAATACAAGATTGAAGAGTATCCAAGGAACATTTCACTGGATTGCTTAGCACTAGCTCTTCTTGGGGAAAGCTAAAGAAATTAGTGATTGGTAAGTCAGCAAATTCATGTGCATTTATGAAATTGAAGACCACCCTGTAACATGGAGATCAAACAAATGTGCATGGATGACTGCTGCCCTGTTTGAAGACAAGTAAGGGGTGTGGATCAAGAAATGATCTACCCTACAAACAGTAGACAACTGCCCTGCTGAACTGCAAGTCAGTCACTTCACAAATTTGACACTTAACTTTCTTCTTCCAAATGCAACCTCAAGGATCCAACCTCTTGACCAAGGTGTTATCAAGTCATTCAGTGTTTTACTAAGCCCAGCTCCTGGAGTGGATTATTGGTAAATCACGTGTCACCAGCCTGTGGAAGCAGCTTCATTTGCTGTATCCATTAATGCTCTGGGTGCTGTCCTTTGTATAATTCTGCTTGGAAAAAATTTAACCAGAAACAATGTTGACATGTTTTAGGAAAGTTGGACTTATCACAAACCAACAGACAACATTTTGGCCTCATCATACAGCCCATCCTCCATGGCAGAATTTTAAGGAGTAGCCTTTGAAAGTATTGTTGAAATGGGCAATGAAGTGAAAACCTCTAATGAATCTGATGCAGCTGGGGGGGAGCATAACCCCCAACTACCAAATCAATGGCATTGGGGGCTAGCTATGCCAATCCACTAGCAGTAATAGGCCCTAGTGTTGATTATGTAGCATTTAATACAGTTGTATCCAATAAAAGCAATAATACCCATGTATCAGCTCAGTACATCTAGTTCTCCATAAGTTGACCACCTCCCTATGTTGACCACTTTTCTTCCGCCCTTGGGTGGTCAACTTACAGAGGTTCTACTGTATAATAAAATAACTGTGAACGACCATGAGGAAGCTTTCAATGGCATCAGCAGCATTAAAACAAAAAAATAACTAAGCATAAAACATGTATGAAATGCAACCGCTGTCTACACACTGGGGTGTGACTTACCCCAGGAGGCATTTTTCAGGCTATAACTTATAATTGAGAAAATGTATTTTTTTCGACTATTCATATGGTTTGAGGGTGTCACAAAGTGAATTTACATGTGCATCAAATAATGAGAAACTGCAAAAATACCAAGTTATTCATAAATTATTTTTCTGTGGGGTATGTCATACTCCAGTGTTTGTAGGGAGGGTTAAAATTAATTTGAAAATGTAATTATACAGTAGATGAAAGACAGTACAAACACAGGTGCAGGGGCACAAGATATTTGTTCTCCCAGACTGTGGTAGTTCCAACAGACTGTGGGTGTTCCCAGTCATAGCATGTTCAACGGACCAACGGACCCAACCCTGCCACAAGCTGGATAAGGGTGTGATGATGATGATACCAGTACCCCTGTGTAGCATTAAAGGGTTAATCATTAAAAAAATTCAAGTTAACTTGCATGATCACTTCCAGAGAGCACAGTTTATTATTTTCTTCAGCTGAAAGGTGCGCTGGTTATTGGAGGGCGCCGTTTGTTAGAATAATTATGGTAATAGTAATCCTATCACCATATTGCCTATATCATTTCAGTCAAGCCCTCCCATCCACATCACTGTACCAGCTGACCAACATCCATATATGAAGTCATTTGAAGAGTTCCTACTAATGCCCAGAAAGTAGAAGTGGCACTGGAGCTCCATAAATTATTTTTCTATGGGAACTGACATTTGTGTTGTTATAGCATGTTACTGTGAAATAAATACAATTCAAATTCAAAACTTTGTTTTTAGATTTTAATTGGAAAGGATAGGAAAATATTGGTGACATATGTACATTCTAGGGGCAACATCGTTAAAAAGGTGCAAGAGGTAAGGTACTTAGGACTAGTGGTGCAAGGAAATTGGGAGATACTCTGATGTCACCCATAAAATGAATGGGGGGCGTTTGAAGTGGATACAGGCAAGCAGAGTCCTGTGTGATAAGAGAGCCCCAATCAAGATGAAAGCAAAGTTCTACAGGGTTACAGTAGCCTGAGGGTGGTGGACATCACCAAAGAATTGAGGGAGAATAGGCTAAGGTGGTATGGACACATCATGTGAAGAGGGGAAGAGGAGCTACTCAGATGCATTCCAGGAATGCTGATGGTGGGAAGCACCTGGGACAGGGGGAGACTAAAGCAGACGTGGGAGCAGGGTGTCCATATGGGGTGGACAGGGACCTAGTGAGAGATGGGAGTGGAGGGCTAGAACCCTCACACCTGACCCTGCCACAGAAGGGATAAAGGTATGATGATGATGAAGCAATTATAGACAATATTATGACTTTTTTAAAATGAGTTTATTAGAGGTAGCCTGGGGGTAGTGGACATGAGAGAGAATGGATAGGACATGATATGAGAATAGGTTGAGGTGGTAGGGAGAGTAGGAGCTCATTGGGTGCATTCCAAGTATGCAAGTGGTGGGAAACACCCATGGCAGGGGGATACCAAAGCAGATGTGGAAGCAGGTTGTCTGTGTGGGGTGGACAGGGACCTGGTGAGAGATGGGAGTGGAGGGCTAGAACCTTTACATCTGACCCTACCACACACACATTGTATGATGATGATGAAACAATGCCTTGTTTTATGACCTTACCTGAATATAGTTCTTTAGGCAGTCATAAATCACAGGTTTCTGGTAACAGTTGTGGTTGTTGTTTGGTTGGTTTGCGTTTTAGGGCCCATCGACTTCAATGGTCATTAGGGCCAAGAAAGACAGTCACCATGGCAGGGGTGTAAATGGCCATCCCACCATGATGACAGAAAATAAAACAGGAATAGCCAAATAAATAACAATGAGTAGACACATGCAAAAGCCTAAACAGATAAAAAACATAAAAATGTAAAAAGGGAAAAGCCAAGGACTGAAATAAATAGGGAGATTGAGCAGATCGTCATTAGAAGACGAAACGATAAGGAAGAGACGATATGCAATGGGATGGTCGGCAGCAAATAATTAGTTTGAGCAGATGGTTTACGGTAGTCAAGTAGCGCCATCTAATGGCCAAAGAAGTAAAGTTCAATTGTAATTAGAACTTTGAAGAATTTAGTTAGTAGAATTTACTTAGTCCACAACTAAGTGAATTGCAATTCTAAATGAAATACTAAAGTCTTTTGTCTTCATGTTTCCTTAACAATGGAGGCATTATTTCAATTTGCAGCCTATTCTGATTGTAATTTGGATGATTTAGAAATGGCAATTCTACATCAATTAATTACACCCAGACGTATTCCAAGGAATTTGGCATACAAAGGACACCTAAACATTTTAACAATGGATAAAACCATGTTTGCAAAACACTTTCGATTTAGGCAAGATGATGTGCCTATTTTACAAAAACATTTGAAAATTTCCAATGATATATCCATTGACAGAGTTGTAAACATGGATGGTAAGTATCCTTGTTACATGATTCTAAGTAGTCATATAAAATTTTTAGGTAAGGTATTGCAAATATGTACAAATTCTCTCATTTTCAGGAAAGGAAGCTCTTTGTATATTGCTTGCCAGACTTTCATATCCTAACCGGTTATGTGACCTGCAAGAGTTATTTCATAGAGATTCATCAGCCCTATCAAAAGTTATTAACCATTTGCTGGCTCACATTCTTCAAAAATTTGGTCACCTCCTATATAACCTCAAAAGCCACAAATGGTTAACAAAGGATACTTTAGTGGAATACTCAAATGTATTACGTGTATTTGTTAACACATAATGCATTTTTGCATACCTTTAATCTAAGTTTACAAATTCCAGGCTGTAACTCGTAGAGGCAGTACTATAAAAAATTGCTGGGGCTTTATTGATGGAACAGCAAGACCAATCTGTAGGCCTTCAGAACAACAAGAGGTGTTCTTTTCAGGTCATAAGCGTGTTCATGCAATTAAATATCAGAATATTGTTTGTCCATCAGGAATTGCTGTAAGCCTACATGGACCTTACCATGGTCGGAGGCATGATGCTGGTTAGTCATTGCTATAGACCAGCGATTCTCAACCACTGTGCCACGGCACTTTAGTGTGCTGTGAGATTCACGAGTGTGCTGCGAGTTCGGGTACTCATCTTGTCCCTCTGACTGGATACAAGGGTGATATGTTGGGCAGTGTTTTCCCACAGCCGGTTGCCACCCAAAGCTGCAACTCCTATGATATTTATTGTCTTTCTAATGTTCGTTTGGACATTCCACCGAAGACAGGGGGCAAGCTCCTGCACCTGGAAATTTTGGTCCTCTACCCGTTCCATAATAGAGAGGGTTCTTCCACGTGCAGATGCCATCGTACACCACACGGGACCTCGGTTTTACTTCGCACCCGAGGAAGGTGCACCCAGGGCTTCTCTCTCGCCCGAAAAAAGCCAACCCACCTTGGTCCAGTATTGAACCAAAAACTACTGACACAGTTACCAAGTGCCACCAAGGCAAGTTTTTGCATAGGGTTAGGTCACATCTTATATATTTTCTTTGACGTTTTTGTGCCCCAAAATGTGTCGTTGTTAGTGTGCCGCCAAATTTTGAAATTCGAAAAAGTGTACCATGGCAAAAAAAAAGGTTGAGAATCGCTGCTATAGACTGTGCAGATAGAAGCATTAACACTATAGCTATTTAAAACATTTGGCTACTATAGGTATTCTGAATGCATCCAGAATCTACCACCAATTAGAAGAAGTCTGCAAACACCAGGACCAGTGTTTTGTGTTGTATGGAGATGCAGCTTACCCCAACAAGGAGTTAATAAAAAAACCACATGGAGGTGCCCACATTACACCTGAACAATTACATGAAAACCACCGAATGTCTATTGTTAGACAAGCTGTTGAGTGGTCATTTGGACAGATTATCACACTATTTTCCTTCAATGATTTCAAAAAAAATCTCAAAATTCATAAACAAAATGCTGGTGCATTTTATAAGGTCTCTGTGATTCTTGTTAATGCATATACATGTTTGTATGGAAACCAAGTGTCACAATTTTTCACATGTAACCCCCCAGACCTTAAAACCTACCTACAGCCTAGAGATTAGCGTTAAATTTGTTGAATTTGAAATAAAATAAACAAACAATGACCTTGTTTTATTTTTTTGAATTTATTAATGCCACTACAAGCTTTAGAATTTCAGCACTTCTGGTCTGAGCCTCAGCAATTTGTAATTGAATTTTGCTTTGTAATTCAAATTTTTTATCACCTAGTTCCATATCATGCTCCAATTTTTTACGCTCTGTAGCCTGCTTTTCGGCTTCAATTTCTAGGCGCATGGACTCTATTTCTAATTTACGTTTTTGTAATGCAATTTCTTCTTCTCTCAATTTAATTTCAGCATGAAATTTTTCTTCGATAAATGAAATCCCCTGGCTTTTTCCAGAAGATTTAGAACATTTCTTATTATCTATTGTTTAAAAACAAATTGTGATTAGTGTTACAGACATTGGCCACAACTTTAAACTATAGTTATTCATCATTTTAACATAATATCTACCTGATTGATCAAATGACATAGAGGTTTGTGATTCACTAGTTTGTGATGTATAAGCAACTACATCAGGTATATCCTGGACAATTATTTGTGATTGAACACATAAAACAATAGCATATATGTAATTTTAAATAATTATTAAAAGGTCTGGATAACAGCATATGCTAGATATATTCTTTTTGCCTAAAATGGGTGAATGAGATGTTGGCAATCCCTTTATCTTCTCATTCCTCATTGCACTTATTTCTTGCAGTAACCTATCCCTTTCTGTATAATCTTCCTCTGTTCCTGACCTAGAAAAAAATAGAAAGTGTTGTTCATTAACTTGCCCTAGCATTTCTATTTTTAATTTATTTTGGAAGAAATTTATTTCAAAGAAATTATAGTTAGCATGGACACCAGCCATTTTGTGCATTGCGGCAGCTTATGATTAAACTTACAACCTCCTATCTTCTTCTTTCTTACAAATTCAGCAAACAGTATGTATTAGTTCAATTGTTATTCAATAAAGGCTAATATCCAAAAAGTTAGAAGGGATCAAACATCTCTTGGATGCTTTGAAAATTAATTTCCATTTTTTTTGGAAACGAATTTCTTTTTACTTAAATTGTAAGTCAACTTGTGAAATAAATTAAATTTTGATAGGAAATATAAAATAATGGACTAATTTTCTAAAAATTTACATAACTTTCAAAAGTTCTTTCACCCTATTTAGCAGAAATATGTCTATATGAAACTTTTGCTCAACCCTGTAGAAATTTGCTCGTTTTTGGTTGTTTTAAAGTATATTTAATTTTTTCATGACATATTCCCCAAATTTTTAATTTATTTTAAAAGTCTTTGTATGAGTTAAAAAACCCAATGTCACTTCATATAGAGAAATAATTAATTATTGGTAGAATTTGAAACTTTGCATTGTCAGATGAATTGTGATCATCTGTTTTGAATTTTAATGCAAGAACTTTAGGATTAACAATGAGAACTAATACTCTACATGCTGCCCAACTGTGATTTTAATGATGCCTAGCCTCACGATTTTTATTTAAAATAAAATTTTAGTATGATTTAACTTACTTTCTTAACTAAAAATCCTGTTCTGTCTCTAACAGCTCTAGATGTATAATCCCGCTTGCAAATCTCTTTTAGTGAAGAAGCAATGTTGACCCATTTGGATGGATTTTCAAATGGATTTTCAGACATCACTTCTTTTAATAATAGTATGTCTTCTGCAGCAGTAAATCTAATTCGTTTTGGAGCATTGCTACTTGCTTCCGCCATTTTTTCTTTGTCACTGATGTACAGTAAACAGGACGATAAATGATAAATATATGGTACCCAACTGTAGCTTCACAACGAAACGATATATAGTGAGCATGCACAGTTCACTTTTTGGTCTGCTGTCAGACGTATCGTCTAGGAGGACGATCTGCTCAATCTCTCTAATATAAAACAAGCAAAAGCCAAAACACACACAGAAATAAACAGGCAAAAGCCAAAACACACACAGAAATAAACAGGCAATAGCCAAAATCAATACAGAAGTAAAAGGGAAAAGTCAAAACTACACAAAAGGAAAAGGCAAAACTGCCAGTAGAGGTTATCCCCAAGTGAGGTAGAAAGCTCTGGAATTAACCCCCCCCCCCACTCTACATTTAAGTTCACAATATCTCCCACAGTGACTAACAATGTGTGCACCAGTGAGAGGCTCCCAACAGCAGTGACACCACAGTTGATCCCTACTCCATAGTACATAAGAGTGGGTTAGGAACGTGTGACCGATTCATAGCCTAGCAAGCACAACCTCCTCCCCCCATGACTGGCGGCATGAGGACACCCAGTGCACTGGAATGTTCTTCAGTGTGCAGAGTTTGTTGGTGGTCTCCGCAAACCACTGGGACCGCCAGAGCATCAGCAGAGCATCGGAGGAGGGGACAGTAGTGTCGGGTACATCTGGCAGGTGAGCCACCTGACGGGCATGGACATCTGCCCTCTCATTGCCCATGATGCCAACATCCCCTGGCACTGTTGACAAATTGTGAGCAGCAAACTGTGCAGAACCTAGACGATGGCTGTGCAACAGCTGAAGGGAGGATAGGGAATGAGTCACAACCACAAAGTGTTGGTGATTCAAACATTGCTGCCCTGTGTAGATCTGTGAGCTCTGCAGTTAAGACACCGGCAATGACTGGAAGGTGGCCCCCTATCAGATGACCATTTGCAAAGACTGACCAATCCACAGAGGTGCCATCCTTTGACCCATCCATGTAAACAAAATCATAGCCCTGATAGGTCAGAGAGAGGTATCCAAACTCTTGTTGGTACACTGACCTGTCAGTACTGGTTTTGGGGAATTTTATTTTTGTTTTGTTGGTGTTTTAGGGCTCTTCAACTACAAAGGTCATTAGAGCCCCATCCACAGCATAGTTCTTATGCAGAGACTGCACAGACACTACACTAATGCGACGATTTTTGGATATTAGCAGTACACAGTTTTCCTAAGCAGCCACCCATGTTAGTACTAGCTGGGGTTGCGTTGCTTAACTTCAGTGATCAGACAAGGACTGGTGTGTCCAATGCAATAAGCCACTCCCTGGTTTTGGGGAAGGCTGTGAGCATCCAGTTAAAACTTGGCTGTGGTAAGGTCCAGGGCGGCACAGAGGCCTGCAGTACAGGCTGTACCCTAGGCAGAGTCACACCCAGGCCAGTGAGACCATCTGTTCACCACATGCCAAATGGAGGGGGAACCCCTGGCCAGCCGTCAAATGGCCATCACAGAGTGTGACTAAAAACAGCTGGGTGAGTAGGGTGCTGTGGCTGATCTTTCACCACAAAACATATGCAGCTGCAAAGCACTGCTGACACACAGTCAGTGGCGGTTCACAAGTCTCGGCATAAAGGTTGAGCACTGGACTTGTGCAGAATGGTCCAATGGAAAACCAGATGTCAGCATGATGTACTTTTGTGATGTTTGAAGGTCCAGTTGGACAAAAAGGTATGGAGAAAGATGGGCAAATTACACCTCAGCCCCCACTGGTGCAAGGTCTCAAATATACCATGGCGCCATGTGGTATCATATACCTTCTCCACATCAAAGAAGCTGGTCATTAAGTGCTGTCTGCAGTGGAAGGCCTAACGTACTGCAGTCTCCAGTGAGATCTAATCATCCACTGGAGACCTGCCAGTATGGAAGCCACATTGGGCATTGGCAAGAAGGTGGTGCCGTTCTAGATACCACACCAGACGCCAGTTAACCATGCAATCCATGGTTTTACACACACAGCTCATCAACGATATGGGCCAGTAATTCGTTGGGAGACTACTATCCTTTCCAGGTTTTGGGAGGGGAATGATGATAGCGTCCCGCCAGCCTGCAGGGATTTCATGCTGCCGCCAAATATAATTAAAAACCTCAAGGCGGTAGAAAAGACCATTCTCAGGTAGATGCCATAGCAATTGGTAATGGATGTTATCAGGGATGGGGGCAGTATCCCGTGCCCTTGCTAGAGCTGCCCACAGCTCCCAAGGGGTAAACGGGTTGTTATACCCCTCAGGTCCCCTCAGCAATACTCCCAGAGAAGTTAATTGAAAGGCGTTCTGCAGCTTCTTTATGTTTAACAAAAGCTGCTGTGTAGAGCTGGGAACTGGAGATGGCTGCAAATGCCCTCGCCAGCTCGTCAGCCACCTTGCATGGCAGAAGTAAATGTCTCCCTGCCACAAGTAGACCAGATCCACAGGATGGTAAATACCAGTGGTGGCTCGTCCATAATTTTTACAGAACTCTCTAGTTATATGGAAATAATACAGTGCTGTGAAATGGAATGGACAAGAGTTATTGCAGCCCTGATACAGTAAATGAAAAAGAATCAAACGTCATAACATTTCCATTCATGTCTCTTCCATTCACATGATGTTTTCATTGCTACTTGGGTTGCAATAGTTCCTGCCCACCCCACTCAGCCCAGTCAGCCTCCTCGAAGCCAATCATGGTGGCATGAAGATCTTTCTTTCCTGCCCCATACTTCTCTATCATCTGCCTCAGAATGAAGATTGGCTCCACTGTGGACCTACCTGGCATAAACCCAAACTGATTTCCACAGATACTAGTTCTATCTTGGAGGCAATATTCTATTACCTTCTCCCAGAGATTCATGAGTAAGGACACCTTGGGGGAATACAGTGTGTTTTCCAGTTAATGTCGGGGTGCACCAAGGTTTGGCACTTCATCCATACCTTTTCACCCTGGTTTTGGACAACCTGCTTACAGGGGTAGGATATTGGGCCCCTCAGCAATTGGTATTTGCTGATGATATCAGAAAAGTTAGCAACAGCAGAGAACAGATGAGAAGGAACTATACAATATTAGATGAGCAATAGACAAGGGAGGGCTAAAGATGAACATGACGAAACCAGTACAGTCAGGTCTCTTTTTACACAGGGGATACGTTCCTCAGAAAATCGCGTGAAAAGAATTTGCGTTAAAAAATATAAGTCTATGGAAAAATTGGGGATACGTTCCATAATTTTTAAAATTCGCATAACTCCGAAATTATGAATTAAAACTAATATAAAACCGCATAAAAAAAATTTTGTTGACATTAAAAAAATGAATCTCTTAATAAATTCCTTTGAGAAGCTGAAAATAACTTATATAAATTCTTAAATAAAATTGCATTTAAATACAACTCGTTTTACTTTATAAGAAAGTAATATAAATTTACATGTTTTTAATCACTATCACTATCTGATAAGAGTATGCACCATTTGTGAAAAGGTTCCAAATCACTTTCATCACCGGAAATAACTGTTTCTGCAATTGATCTCTTTGGTATAGATGATAAATTTATGCAACCTTCATTCTCACTGTAGGCTGATTTTCCTTTTCTAACAATGTAATCAATAATTAAACTTTGCATTGATGATTCTACTAATTGTTTATGCAATTCACGATATCCAGAAACAGTTCTGCAGCTCACGTTGGAATTTAAAGGCCCTTTCAGAATTCGGGTCATTAACAAGAAAATGATTTTCTAATTTGCTGCATAGATGAAGACCATCTCAAATTATTTTTGAAGTGAGAGGGGGTTGGGGTTTTCCTCAATATCACTTTCACTTTCTAAATTTGCTGCATCTAAAGCTAGTACAACAATCTCATCATCATTTAACACATCATCCATTAGCAGTTCTTCTATATCATCACGGTTGAATTTATTAAAACATTCTCTGCCAATAGCATGTGCCAAACTTATAATTTCCTTTGAAAGTGTTGATGTTTCAATGATTGTATTGCTTGTAATACATCCTGGCCAAACCTTTTTCCAACAGGCATTTAGAGTTGCTGGTTTTATTTCAGCAGAAGCAGATGCAACTTGAATTATACAATCAAATATAGAATATTGTTTCCACACGTCTTTTACTGTCAAGGACTCATTTTCTAATTTATTCAATATGAGTTTGTAAGTGCGCTTAATGTAATATTTTTGAATGTTGAAATTATGCCTTGATCTAATGGCTGAAGAGGGCTTGTTGTGTTGGGTGGAAGAAATACTATTTGAACATTTGGATGTTCTAACTGTAAATGACCTGGTGCATTATCAATAATTAATAAGACTTTAAAATCAAGAGATTTTTCTTTCAAATAGACTACCACTTCTGGTAGAAAGCAATTATTGAACCATTCTTTAAAACAGTTGTTGTCACCCAGGCTTTTGGGTTAGCCATCCAATGCACTGGTAATTGTTTTAAATCTTTGCCTTTTAGGGCACGGGGTCTAAGAAATCGATTTATTATGAGTGGTTTCAACATTCGATAGCACTGTATACATATTTGAGAAAAAAGATTTTTAATGAAATGCAAACCGCGTAACTTGGAAATCGCGTTAAAAGAACCCGCATAAAAAGAGCCAACTGTATTTAGCTTTCAATTGGGAAAGACAGGAAAGTACGTGACGTACGTTCAAGGGGCAAACTGGTCAAAAACGTAGAAAAGGTAAAGTACTTAGGATGAATATTCCAAAGTAATGGGGAGATAGACTTGGATGTGACCCATAGAATCAATGGGGGTTGGCTGAAGGGGAGACAGGCAAACGGAGTCTGGTGTGATAGAAGGGTCCCAATCAAGCTGAAAGAGAACTTCAACAGGGCAGTGAACTTCTTCAGTACATGAGTGGTGTGTCGAGAGCTGATGGAATTAGGAATACATATATTAGAGGTAGCCTTGGGTGGTGGACATCACAGAAAAAAATGACAGAGAATACGCTGAAGTGACAAGGGAACGTCATGAGCTGTATCTCGAATTTCTTCTTTTTCAGCTCCTCTATTTCTTTTCTGACGTTCTGCTCCACTTTGCTTTCTTCTCAGCATGGTAGAAAATTGTATGTCAGATTAAAGAGATCAAAAGTAGGTCATTTCTTAAGTAGGTAAGCTGATCAAAAATATGAAGTTACAATTAACTTCGAAATAAGTGCATGCTAATAGTGTTGCTGTGTGGTGATATCACGAATTTTGCAAGCCCACAACCAGCCAAGGCATATGCCGAAAGTGCCGTTTATGGGCCTGGTCTGTTTGCCGACGCATAACAAGTTACAGTACTTCACTCTGCTTAATACCCAAAGAAGTTTCAATGTCAGCTCAGTCCGTTATACTTAGCTGTTACCGCTGTGGGTCAGATGCCTTCTGAAGTCTAGCAGCTGTTTTGAAATATTCCACCCCAGCTTCAGGGTAAGCGTCTTCGTAGCACCCCATAGGTGAGATCGGGGCAGGTTGTCCCAATTTTTGCTTTTCAATTTTTTAAGAGGCAGGGTATACAATTTAACTTTCTATCACTAAATTACTTTTTAGTGTGTACCCTTGGCTATTGAGACAATAGCAATAAGGGGCTATTCAGAAAATACCTTTTTCTCTGAGTAAGTATTATGTGACAACCAACCCCAGCACTGGGTTGGTTGTCACGTAAGTGAATGGGGAAAAAAGGAAATTTTGAATGTTCGAGAAATTTTTATTAAGAACAATATACAGTTGGACCGTTCTATAAGATGCTGCGTTATAACAGTCAGAAACTATAACAGTCTAAATTTTTCTCGCCTGGATTTTGAAATGGGGAAATACATATAAAATATGAGGGTTATAACGACCTCCTTTAAAAGGCCACCCCTGTATAAAGGTCTCTTAATTTGCGGCCCCTGAAACATTTACAGTGTGTTATAACGGTATTTGTATCTTTTGAGCTATTGGGTAGTGGATTTTTGATACAGAATAGCTACAGGTGACAGGTGCCTATCGGCACATAAAATTCCCTGCATGAATGGGACCCTCATTTTATACTAAATTCTGTACTGTAATGTGCTTGAATCACGAGAAAGATGTCATCCCAGGACCTCCAAAAATTAAGATGAAAGGTGACAAATTATGAATTATTCCAGATTTACAAAAAGGTATAAAGCAACCTGAAGTGGCCTTGGTGGAAGTGGTGAGGTACTTAGGATCAACGTTCCAAGGCAATGGGGAGATATTTGATGTGACCCATAGAACCATCGGGAGAATGGTTGAAGTGGAGAGAGGCAAGAGGAGTCCTGTGTGACAGGAGGGTCCAAATCAAGTTGAATGTGAAGTTCTACAGGGCAGTGTTAGGCCAGCTATGCTAAGTGGATCAGAGTAATGGGCAGTGAGGAAGAGCCACATCAATAGAATGCAAGTTGCCAAGATGCAAATGCTGCAGCACATGAGTGGTATTTCGAGAGCTGATATTAAAAATAAGTATTCATAGGCAGCCTGGGGGTGATGGACACCACCAAAAAAATGAGGGCGAACAGGTTGAGGTGGTATTTACATGTCATGGGAAGAGGAGCTCGTCAATCCATCCCAGGAATGCAGGTGGTTGGTAGCGCTTGGGGCAGGGGGAGACCGAAGAAGATGTGGGAACAGGTTGACTTTAACGATATAATGGCATGTGGGCCGGACAAGGACATGGAGGGAGATAGATGGGAGTGGAGGGATGAAATCTGCTGAACCGACGGTTCACAATTACATGTATGTGCATATGCACAATAAGTTATGCACCATAAATAGGGCAAATTTTTCCTCACGTGGCTAAGCTTTATTAAAGTGATGACCGTTATATATATATAACAGTCAGAAATTATAATGGTCCATTTTCATGTCACCCAAGACACTCTTATAGAAGGGTCTGAATGTAAAACCAAAAACTTATGCTTTGACGATATAATACATTAAAAGTAGGTTAGTAACTGCCAAACAATACAATTTCTGAGACAATTGTTTGTTTGTTGGTATTTTAAGGCCCTCCAACTACAAGGTCATTAGAGCCTCTACATAATTCATGAGCCCAGTCCTTGCATTCTATACACTGGATCCATTTTTCCCTGGCTTTACTGTTAGAAAATGGTTCTAAACAAACCAAGCAAAAACAGTCATCTTCCCTCTCTCCTTTGCTCCTGGACATTTCAGTTTTCTTCTTTGTCTTTTCCTTCTTCATTTTTGCTTTCTTGTGTTTATCCACTTTTTTGTTGAACAGACATTTCTTTGGTTTTTTTTGACTGACTTTTTCAGCCTGCTCTTCCAGTTTCCTTTTCACTGGTGTATCTGTTAAAATTGCTGTTTCTCATTTTTGACTGTAATTTCTATTTGTAGACTTCCTATCTCCAGCCTTTGGTAAAGGTTGCACTTCAAGAGGTGATTTTTGTGCATTGCTCAACCTGGATTGGGATTCATCTGAGTTTTGTGAAGACATCTGTGGAGACACCTGTTCTAGGTGCTCTTTAAAGTGGGTAGCAGGCTGCTTTCTGTCAGTCACATAGCTTGGTGCAAAATCCACATCAGTGAAGATGTGAGGGTTGAATGGATATATTCCTTAGCACCAAAATCCTGAAGAAATATTAGCTGGGGTCATTGAAAGTGGATAAGCCCAAGTAACAAGTTGTGGAATGTCATAAATTGTCATTGTTTTCCCTGGATTATTAATCATCCAATCATCACAATCTGAGTTAAAAGTTTCTTGAATGGTCCATAAACAGCATGGTCAAGTGGTTTAGCTTGTGTGAACAATGTGGGGGAAATGACAACATGATGATTCCATTGGATTTAGCAAAATTGAGCCCCTCTATGCTAAGGTTAGAACCATGATTATCATGAAGAAGCAGGCATGGGTTCTCAGGGGTGCTCTTTGCATGCTTATGGAAATGATGTAAAAATAAGGCAAATTTGGCATCTTGCATCCACACAGATTTATTTGCAGTTCCATCAGAACCTGCAGGTGCAGTAGCTATGAAGTGCTCATTATATTTTACTCTTGGGAATACAAAGAAGGGTGGGATATGGTTTCCAATTGCAGAGACAGAACAAGCCAAAGTCACAAGTGTACCCCTTCCTGCAGAAACTATTGCATCAATTTGTTTAGATCCTTTGTGAACAACAATTCTATGGCTTGTATCCAATACTTATAGGATTCACATATTTGGACCAAGTCATCGAGAGATTGAACAGCCCAACTATTGGAAACTGAGTGAGCCATAATTTTAATAATAATTCAATTTGGGTTTATCAGATATGGCTGCTATCCTGATCCCATCGGTAGTGTCACACTGTCACTTGGAAGAAGCAACTGGACATTATTATGGAATTGATTGATGGTCAGTGCACTCCAGATAAGAGGCTGTCGAGTGGCAATCAATATGAAGTTCTCACACCTTGGCTCTGAAGCTGCACAGCATTTCATTAGTCACCTGGTGATGGCTAGAAGGGCAATGGCAACACCAGAAGAATTCTTTGCCACTATTCAAAGCACTTTTGGTCAAACAACGCCACAAGCCAAAGCATTCTTCTGACTCTGTGCCTGCAAAGAAACCCAGGGCGAATCAACTGCAGAATTTGTCAGCCAGTTGTGCAACTTGCAGGCACTGTTATTATGCAAATTTCTCCAAGGACATCGACCTTACATATTATGTGGTGACCAACTGCATCAACATACAGGCACAGAAACGCTTCCTCACCACAATGCCTGATGATTTCAAGTCCTTCCTTTCCATCATGCAGTCCATCAAAGCTTCAGAAGCTGGATCTGCTTCTCTTCAGGGTCAGCCCTCCATCCATTGGGTTCACAGTACATAATGAAGGTTGCAACGGTCCCACACACCACACCCTGAACATCACACACAGACCTCATTGGTCAGCCATTGCACACCTGTTCGACATAAGCCTGCCGAATTGTGGATGTAGACACAGCCGAGATCACTGTCCCACAAAAGGCAAGACTTGTAATGCCTATGGAAAGTCGAATCACTTTGCTGCCATGTGTCGCTCCTCCAGGAAACCAAAGGGTCATCTTCCTGACGCCCATTGCATCACACTTCAACAGATTCACCACCGCCAGTCACCCATGGACTTAACATGCACCATCAAGCTTCTCCTCAGAGATAGGAAAGCCTTGATTTGTTGTATCCTCAACACTGGCACTGCTGTTACGATAGCACAAGGAACCACCATCGACAAGTTCTGGTCACGCTTATGGGACCTTGATCAGGGGTCTTAGAGGCACACTCCAAGTGAGTCTCACCTATGGCAACAAGATGACAACACAGACCATCTTTGTGCTTGATGGGTCAAGCACAGCCATCTGGGGTATCAATACCATTGAAGCAAAAAGCAGAACAGTTGGAACCCTGCACACTCCTCAAGCCACAAGCACACCAAAGCTGAATAGGACAAGGGTCACACCACATGCACCACTTTTGACACCACCACAGATTGCCACCCAAGCTCTGGAACTTGGAACTTCAGAACCTGTGGCGACTGTTACTCCTATGTCAATTCGTTCTATAGTTCATCAGTTCACAAAACTGACATAAGAAGGCATTGGGTGCTTCCAACACAAGATTGCCCTCAGTGACGATGCAACTCCAACAGCATGGAGGCCATGCCCCTGCACCGGGATCTGGAACGTTCGCCCCCCGATATTTCGCCCCTGGGTACTTTTCGCCCCTCGGATGTTTCGCCCCTGGGAGGGCAAATGGCAGTTTTTTTTTGTTACGTTTTGTTATTCCGTTTTAGGTAAGATAAAAATCAAGGGCTAGTGCCAACTGACCCTTGAGTCAATGCCAGCCCTTGATTTTTACCTTATTTTGGCCGGTTATTTTTTTTGTTATTCTGTGTTTACCTTTAAAAACAGCATTGTTCATTCGGACCTTTTTCTAAGTGTTTCAAGGAATAGGTAAGGTGAAAATTCAGCAATTTCAGCAAGAATGCTACGCATTGTGGAGGACATCAACAATAGAAATTTAATAGACTTTCTGAAAGGCATAGCCTAAATATCTGGAAATTCACTTTGCCATCTAATAAAAAAATGATATTAATTTAAAAAACCACTAGTGCACTACAAATCGATGTGTTTTCGGCTATATCTTTGCCGACTCCGTTTTTAAAAATTCGGACATAAGGTAGTGACATGCGCATACGCCAAATTTGACGTTGGTAGTTTTAAGCATCTGCGGGGCCGCTATTTTTTTTAAGTACAATTTAGCAGACGAACATCACTTAAAAGACTTTGACGACGCAAATTTTACGTTTTAAGTTTGCATTTACGTCGTTTGCCCAAACTCTTATTACATTAAACAGAGCAACAAAAAAAAAACCGGGGATTTACCCTCCCAGGGGCGAAATGTGTGGGGGTGAAAACTTCGGGGGCAAAATGTCGGGGGCGAAACGTTGGTGGCGAAACTTCCATAAACCCCCTGCACCAACTGCAGATTTTGCAATGGTGGAAGCAGAGATCCACAAGATAGTCAATGATGGAATTTGGGAACCAGCCAATAGACCACCTGCTTGGGCACATCATCTAGTCACTGTGCCCAAGGGTAACGGGCAAGTCTGGATGACTTACTGACCTGTCCTCTTTAAATAAGTACATTGTTCCAGAGCACCACTCAACTGCTGGGAGCAAATGTTTTCGCGAAGCTTGACTTGACAAAGGGGTACTGGCACATTCAGTTAGGCAAAGAATGTCATCCCCTTATGACTATCATAACACTCAATGGCCTCTTCCAATATAAGCAACTACCTATGGGACTCACAGATGTGCCTCAGTCTCCCAGCACCTTGTCAGCCAGACGCTTGCAGGATGTCAGGGTTGCATTGCCTAAATCAACGACATCCTGGTCTTTGGCAGGAAAACAGCCAAACACGACAAGCACCTGATTAGTCTTTGACGCTTGGATGAGAAGGGCTTCCATATTAACATTGAAAAGTTTGAATTCAACATTAATGGCATTGGGTCACATAATCAACATAGAGGGTTTCTGAGAGTTCATCCCAAACCTTGCTGACTTCGTCAAACCACTCCAATGCCTGACACATTTGAGCAAAGCTCAGAAGTTCATATGGACCCAAGATACAGAGAGATACAGTCTCTACATGGTGACAATTTATGCCTGGCAATATCTGACCCCAACTTGCCCATAACAGTTGCTTTGGCTTAGGTGCTACACTGTCACAGTTGTACCATGGTACACTGCAATGGGTCGCCTTCACATCCCAAATTATGACCCTGTAGTGAAGGTATTGTTAAAAATGAGTGTTGATGGTAATTTAGGTTAATCCCAAAATATCTGATGTTTAGATATCTATTCGCATGTTCAGCTGGTATCATCATTATAGGTTGGTTATTATAAACAAATCCAATAGCACTCTAGTGGTTAATCCATATAGAATTAGCATAGAAATAAATCAAACAATCACTAAGATAAATTCCTATTAAATCAATTTGAAATTATACATTTACATCTAAAAATCCTATACAAGGAGGAGTTGTGGAAAAACACGTACAAACAAAGCGTACCAAAATTCACATCCCCAGAACTAAATTTAAAAGTAATTCATTATTTAAATTCAAACGTGTCATAGAGCATTGGCCACTGAAACATGGGAGCATTCTGCATCCTGGAGAGATGGAATCTCTCCACAACCCCAACAAACAGAGCCTACACCACCAACAAGTGTGAGGCTCTGGCCTGTGTTTGGGCAGGCAAACACTGGTTGACCTTCCTTTTGGACCATTGATTTACCCTGATGATGGGCCATAAGGTGTCATCTCCATCTTATCTCGACATGGTGATGGGTCCAAAGTCCACAAGTTCGATCGGTGGAGACTTCAGATGGCCAAGTTTGACTATATCATTCAACATTGACCAGGGAAAGAAAACACTGTTCCAGACATGCTATCCCGATTGCCTCTCCAAGCAAATCTGATCTGCATGATTGACAACTTGGGTTTCACTGTCCACCATTTTGCCAATGCAACACAGACAGATCCTCTTCTACAATGGGTGTTGAAGATGGGATAGGACAATCTTTGATCAGACAGGCACACTGAAGACATCATGCCATTCTTCATGACATGCAACAAGTCATCCATATCCCAAGGCTGTCTATGAATGAATGGGAAGACCATAGTTCCCATACAACTATGTCGTTCCCTTCTTCGTGCTGCACACCAGGAACACCCAAGCATTGTCTGAGCCAAAACAAAGCTATGTGAGATGTACTGGTGGCCAAAATGTCTCAGGACATCAAAACATTTATACATCAGTGTGCAAGATGCCAAATGTTGGAGAAATTGGCACCTAAAGGGGGAATTCCTATGGATCCACTTCCCTCACATCAAAGCCATGGGAGAAGATTGCCATAGACGTCACAATTCCATTGTCAACAGTGCCACCCCCACAAGAAGTACACTGTTCTGGTGATGGACTACTTCATGGGCTTCTCTAAGATCTAGCTACACTGGGAGTGACTGTGCAATATTGAACTAAAATATATATTGGGGCCTTTACATTGCAGTATTAGCAATAATATTTGGAAACAGTTGTCTGCTTCAACCTGCTCCTTTTACTGTGCTTGATAAATATTGCATAAGCTGCAAAAACGTCATTTTATTTATGTTACAAATAAAGCAGACAAATTTTATCAATCTGAATAGGAAATAACTTATACATCCATATAATTCCATGGTCATGCAAGGTTTGCAGGGCAGTGGTTAGGCCAGCTTTGCTATATGGATCAGAGTGTTGGGCAGTGAGGAAGAGCCACATTAATGCAAGTAGCCAAGATGCAAATCCTGAGGTACATGATTGGGGTGTCAAGAGCTGATGGAAATAGGAATGTGTACTGTATATTAGAGGTAGCCTGTGGGTGGTGGACATCGCCAAAAAAAATGAGGGGGGATAGGTTGAGGGGGTATGGACACATAATGAGAAGAGAGGAGAAGGAGCTCATTAGGCCCATTTCAGGAATGCAGGTGTTTGGAAGCACCCAGGGCAGGGGGACATCAAAGAAGGTTGTCCATAAGGATATGGTAGTGTGTGGGGAGGATGGGGACCTGGTTGGGAGATAGGTAGGAGTGAAGGGCTAGAACCCACAGACCTGGCCCTGCCACAAGCAGGATAAGCGTATGATGATGATGGTATAATTCCAGAATAATGCAATGAAAAAGTTATACAGTATTTTCAATGAAAGGGATTTTTCATATGATGAAACACCATCTAAATAGTGATTTAAAGGTAAATATGGAAAGTCTTAAAAATCACCTGTCAGAGAGGAGTGGACTTATGAAAACTGCCTCAAAAGAAAGTAAAAGCTTTCTCAGAGGATGCAATAAAACTATTACTTATACCAGGAACCCTTATACCAACTTTATCTGCTGAGTCTGATGAAAATTGAGATAATGTATCTGACGAGAGTTCCTAAAATGATTTTAAATTTTTGTTTAAAAACCATATTTTTTATTTTAAACAAAAAATATTTATTAATAAATTTACAAATTTAAATTATAATACTTAAATTGACTGACAAAATTTCATGTGTGACTTATTGGTTTTCATTCTCAGTAATCACTCTCTTTGACAATTATTTTGAATCTGACCCACCAAATTATTGAATGTCATTTTAATGTTTCTCATTTTTTTTCTACATATTCATAATCAGCAAGGTGAAAAAGCTATGGATACAAACATTTATGCACATACATGCAGAGTTTCATATTTTGGCCAGCTTTTTGGATTTGGGACCACTGTGGGGTTTGACATTGCACATTACAATACTCCAGTGCACCAACCCCAAGCCAACAGCAAGGTGGAGTCATTCAACCATACACTGAAGTTCCATGTGCAAACTTTGGGTATGGGGCATAATGACTTTAAGAAGGGCATGGAAGACCTCAGTGAACGTTACTGTGCAGAGTGCCTGGACGCTTTGATTCCGAGCCCTGCTGAGGTAATGTTCAGCTAGAGGCCACATTTCTCTATTGAGCCACGAACTTCATCCATGGGCACAGATGTCTTGCCAGGAGTTCACGCTCATGCTTTTTGCACCATGAACACTCTACCACACAAGACACATCACCACATTGTGGATGCCAACAGGAACCTGTGTTGTGCCAGGTTTAACGTCAGGGATGTCGTCCAGGTCCAGAGACTGCCTGCATCCATCAGGAAAGGCCAATCCCCATACTCGCCTCCCATTACAGTGAAGGGTGCTTTAGGGAACTTCACTTACAGACTGCCAGATGGCCAAGTCTGAAATGCAGTAAGTAGATTTCCACCTGAAGATCCTGGCCTGAGGATTCAGGCAGAAGAGTTACAAACGGCTATCCCATCCCACTCCTCCTGCAGGGCATGTGGTCAAAGACCACTTCGATTCCCCCTTCACCTTAATTAAGAAGCGGGTGATGATATGTATGGCGCCTGCATGGGCAGGGCCATGCACGTGCATTCCATTGAAGGGAATTCAAAAAATGGAATACAGCTTCTATTTTCTGAATTCAAAAACAGGAGTTCTGTTTTCAATGTTTAAACATTTTAACAGTTAGTTGCTATCTTGTTATATTTCATACATTCCTGTTTGCAGTTAGTATTATTGATCCCTGTTATGGGGATTAAGGTGTGTACCATTCAGTTATTCATTAGTTGTTAAATTATTGTTGTTTAAACACCCTTACCACTTGGGCAACAACAGGGTCGGCCTTAGGGCATGGCTACCGCCTTAGGCCCCACGCTTGTGAATTAAAAAAAAAAACTTGGTACTGGGGCCCTCAGCAGGAGGGTGAGTTACAAAATATCACGTCTGGCTTTAGTCGGGGATCAGCCAAGTGGGTCAAAATGTGACAAAAAGGAAGGGAAGGGGGAAGAAAATTTTAGCAAAAATACCATGACGTTTTTTATGGATACCTCTAATTAGCCTTTGTGTCTACCACCTGATTCAAATGTACAGTATTTACACAATAAATATTTGTTGAACCACGTGGCTTGTAGACAATACCGGTTGTACCAACATTGCAACAGAGATTGTCAATAGCCTCACTATAATCCCTACGAATGACAAGCCCTTACAGTCAGTTAATGAAATCCAATTTGGCTACAGAAAACCATCTGAAGATTTTCAGAAGAACGAACATTATGCATCACAAATAAAAATTTTTATTGACCAACAAAGAAATAAAATCTGAAAACCAAACGAAAACAACAAAGCATGCTACAGGAAACATGTCAGAGAACGTCAATAACCCTAAAGAAAAGAGCGGATGTAGCAAAATCTTGCAAATTAAAAAAGGTATCACTCCAAACAAAAGTGAAAAATTTAAAAAGAAATTTTGCTAGCATTTTCAGAGAAACAATACAGAAGAAATCAAACTTTGAACTCTACAAATACTTTTACAGGAAATGTGAAATCGTGAATAATTTTTTTTTATCAAACTGACCAAATTCGCGTTCTGATACAAAAAAATATTGCTAAAAAAATTGTCATGATGGAAAACGAAAATATAGTTTGTAATACATGGTTTACTACAATCATCATCATCATCATACCCTTATCCCGCCTGTGGCAGGGTCGGGTCTGCGGGTTCTGGCCATCCACTCCGGTCTATCTCCCACCAGGTCACCGTCCACCCCACACACCGCCATATCGCTACGGACAACCTGCTCCCAAGTCAACTTAGGTCTCCCCCTGCCCCGGGTGCTACCGACCACCTGCATTCCTGGCATGGCCCTGACAAGGTCCTCGTCCCCTCTTCGCATCACGTGTCCATACCACCTCAGCCTATTCTCCCTCATTTTTTCGGCGATGCCTACCACTCCCAATCTACCTCTAACATACTCGTCTCTAATTCTGTCAGCTCTCGACATGTACCTCAAATTCGCATCTCTGCTACTTGCATTCTATTGACGAGGCTCTTAGTAAACATCATCACACCCTCATCCCACCTGCAGCATGGTCGGATCTGTGGGCCAACTGAACATGCCCTGGACTGGGGGCACCCCAGCCAGGCATCTGGAACCCAAAGGAATATTGGCCAGGTTGTCTGTGGGGGATGATGGCCTACCCCATTTGTTCCAACATTGCATTATATAACGAAAATAGAAACTTTGGCAGGTAAATTAATGCTTTGTTGATTATATTACTAAAAATTACAAGTGTAACTCTTAGCAATAAATCCAATTAATAAAATATGACGACATACAAAACAGTGATGGGTTTTCTGCATCAATCGCTTAGCACAAAATTCTTTTAACATGAAAAAATATTTTGGTCCCGTCAGTTTCATGTTAAGCGAGTTTCACTGTATTTCGAATAAACTATTAATAAACAAGGAGGAGGTTTCAGTTTTCAATGAGTAATAACCACGCCTCCATCACGTGACAGGTACACTACACCAAGGAGTCTAATACAAGGAGTGACAGCTCCGCCCTTTTCGTGTCCTCATACCGAAAGAGCACCATCTAGTAGATGGTTTGCTGAAACTACTGCTTTGAATGTATTAGCTTGCATATTTACAACTATATTAATAATAATTAGAATGATTTAAAAGTAGTTACCTAGTGCCGGGTGTATATATATAGGTGTGTGTGTATATATATATATCCACACCTGTATATATTACACTTGTATATATATATATATATATACACACACCTGAATATACATATATATATATATCACCTTCATCATCAACTCACCCTCCTCCCGCCTGTGGCGGGGTCGGGTCTGCACGTTCCTATCCTCCACTCTCGCCTATCCCCCACCAAGTCCCTCTCCATCCTGCACGTCTCCATGCCCCTCTGCACCACCTGCTCCCATGTCCGTTTTCATCTTCCCCTACCCCAGGTGCCCCCAATAACATGGAGACACATAATGGACCTAATACGTTCCTCCTCCTCTCTCCTCATCTACCATCCTACCATCTATCCAACCATCCTACCATCTATCTACCATGATCCTACCATCTCAACCGCTTCTACCTAATCTTTTCTGCGATGTCTTCCACCCCCAAGCTACCTCTAACGTAAACATTTCGGAAATATATATCACCTTAGGATATATCACTAGGATGGAGCAAAGGAGTAGTAGTAGTGTGTGCTGCTATTAATTGCTCAAACTCCTTGAAATCCACTCCAGGACTCCATATCATCATCTCACCCTTCTCCCGCCTGAGGCAGGGTCAGATCTGCAGGTTCTAATCCTCCACTACCACCTATCCCCCACCAAGTGCCCCTCCATCCCGCACGCTTCTGTGTCCCTTTGCACCACCAGCTCCCACGCCCGTTTTGGCCTTCCTCTATCTCTGGTGCCCCCAATTACCAATGCCCCAAAGTCCCACAATGGACCTAATAAGCCCCTCATCAAATGCCCATACCACCTCAACCAGTTGCTGCATCTTTTCCGTAATGTTTCACCTCAAAGCTACCTCTAACGTAATGATTTCTAATTTGCCAGATCGTGACACCCCACTCATGTAGTGGAGCGGCAAATTGAGTTGGACACACCATTCTCGTCTGATCACTGAAGTTAAGCAGCGCAATCCCAGCTAGTACTGACATGGGTGACTTTTTTTTTGTTTTTTGTTGGAGTTTAAGGTCCCGTCAACTACAAGGTCATTAGAGACCCGTCCACTGTATAGTTCTAATGCATATACTGCACAGACACTACACTAATGCGACGATTATTGGGTATTAGCAGTACCCAGCGTTCCCGAGCGAACACCCATGTCAGTACTAACTGGACTTGCGTTGCTTAACTTCAGTGATCAGACGAGAACTGGTGTGTCCAACGCAACTCGCCGCTCCCGACATGGGTGACCGCTTGGGAAAGCTGGGTACTGCTAATACCCACAAATCGTCACATTAGTGTAGTGTCAGTGCAGTCTCTGCAAAATAACTATGCTATGGACGGGGCTCTAATGACCTTGTAGTTGAAGGGCCCTAAAACACCAACAACAACAACACTCATGTAGCATAGCATTCGCATCTCAGCCACTGGCATTTGTCTTGTTTGACTTTACCCTTCGACTTTATTGGGACCTGGTGGTCACACAGGACCCCACTTGCCTGTCTCCACTTCAGCTATCCTGCATTAATCCTAAGGGTCACGTCAGAATCTATTTCTGCATTGCTCTGGAAAACTGATCATATATAAAGACAATCTTGCACCACTGGAATTCCCTTTCCCCCACAACGAATCTCACCTCCTTGCAAGGGCGGATCCAGAGGCTGGCGGGGGGGGGGGGGGATGAGGTTGGGGGGGGGGGGGGGGAAAGTGATTATGATTCTGAAGCAAATTGTAATTTTCAGCCAGTGGAATTCCCAAAGTCTTCTTCATGTTCACCTTAAGACCCCCTCTTTCCATTGCTGTCTTAATGTCTTGTATATATAAGTGTATATATAAAGAAATTAGTTTTTCCATTAAAAACATGTGAAACTGAGCAATTTATTTATATGTTCAAATTAGCAGCAAGCAGTTGACATTATTTATTAAGATCAATCAAAGAAAGTTCATAATTGCATGTTTAAGATGCTTGAGATGCTGTGTTGTAGCAAACCATCCACTTGGGGCACCACCGTATAAAACTATGACACAAAAGTCAATGGGAAAGGGGCGGAGCTGGTACTCCTTATAGACTCCTTGACTACACGTTAGGGATTTTGCATTTTTCACAACGTGGGCGTTCCTGGGCAAAAGACGAGTAGTGAAAACCTGTTCATCCTTCCAAATCATCTTCAGTACCATAAGGATAAGTCCTTATTTGTCATTTATTTGTGTTTATTTCTCGTCCTTATGGTATTATAGATGACTTGGAAGGGGCAGAATGTTTTTACTTCTCGACCTTTGTCCAGAAACGCCCACGTTAGGAGAAATCACGAAATCCCTTTTGTCCAACAAAATAACCAAACTTGCCATTACAAGTGCGATTTTTGTACAAGCCACATGCTTCTACTCTATCAAAATGGCATAGAATTGGCATTACATTATTGACTATTCCTGACGCCATTATGACGCTTCATTACATCATATTGTATGTCCACTGTAAGCAGTGCCATAACGGGGGTATGAAGCGCGTGTGACAAGTGACAAACTTTCGGTTGCCCATAACACAATAATGACAAAAAACTTAAATATTTTGTGCCCCAAACCCAGTTGCGCCTGTGGCGGCCGCCTTCTTTGCCACGCCCTCGTTATGGCCCTGACTGTAAGCACCTTCTCTCCCTTTTTCCACCCATGGCAGGGTCAGCTATCCATCTTGTCGTTGTGAATGGACATGTGGGTGATATATTGAACAGTGTTTTTCTGCAGCCAGTTGCCGACCAAAGCTGCAACACCTATGCTTATTTATTGTTGGTCTGCTGTTGGTTGTTGGGAATTCCAGTGACAACAAGGGCCAAGCCCCTACACCAGGGAATTTTGCTTCAGCTACCCACTGCATAGTAGGGAGGGTGAAAATGCCATTAAAATGCACAAAACAAAACCTTGATTTAAGATGTGTTGCAAAAAGATACAACCAGCAAAGAAATGCAAAAAAAACCTGAAAACAATCCATACTAAATGAATGTAACAAACCTTGAAATTAAATAACATCATTTAATTTGTATGAGATAGTAATGGAAAATTGTCTAGTGTTTGTTAAAAGCAAAGAACATAAAAAGTCAAAAAAAAAAAATAACTGTTGCAAAATGATACAACAACTTCAGTTAATATCCAGCAAATGATCAATTTTTGGAAATTAGGTGGAAAACGCGAGCTGGTATTTATTGTACAAGATTTCGAAACTCATCAGGCTGAATCTTTTCCCAAGCTGCAATTATAGATTTCTTCATCTCTGCAATGTTGCTGTACTGCTTCTCTTTACTGTAAACATGTCTGGACAAAATTTCCCACATGTTTTCCATAGGGTTCATGTCTGGTGAAGGGGCTGGCCAGTCCATTACCTGCACCCCATTATCCAAGAACCACTCCCATGTGGATTTTGTGAATGGATGCATTCACAAAGTCCACAATGGATGCATTGTCTTGCTGGAAAATCCAGAATTGTCCTTCAATTTCTTCTCCAAAAGGCAAAATTTTAACAGGTCGTCTAAGCATTTAGACCTGTTGGAAAGGTCAGATTTGTTTTTACTTTAAAACCAAATCCACCCCAACCATTAATGAGCCTCCTCCCTGCTGCCTCTTCGAGATTTCATCTTCCTTGCACATGTCATGCCAATAGTAGCTACATCCATCTGGCACATCAAGATTGAACTTTTTTTCATCACTAAACACTACTCTCTTCCATGTCATTTGAGCTCGTGCCCAAGCCAGCCCCTTTTTTGTGAATGCATGTAAGTTTTGGCTGTCTCTTCCTCTTATACTTCAGTGTAGACTTGTGAACATTAATGGTTGTGTCCTGAGCTAATATTGAAAGGTATGATTCACATGTTCCTTGGAGTAAGCTTTCACAGTTGGCCTGGTGATTTTTTGTCCCATAATCATTTCTAAGTTTTAAAAATCTATTTACAACATATGGGCTTCATCCAATTTGTTTTGCAATTGCTCTGGATGACAAACCTCCACATGTAAGGTACTTATTTCACCTTTCTCAAAATCACTCAAAGCTTTTTTTCTTCCCATCAAAGTAATTTAATTTACAGACCAACATACATTACCATAACGTATAAGTTAACGTATAATGTTAACATATAACGTATAATGTTAACGTATAACGTTAACGTATAATGGATAATGTTAACGTATAATGTTAATGTATAACGGATAATGTTAACGTATAACGTTAACGTATAACAGATAATGTTAACGTATAACGTTAACATTTGTTATATGAAGGCATTTGTAGTTTGCCATCTATTGAACTTTTCTGTTTAACAATA
The DNA here is from genome assembly GCA_013389805.1 of Trigoniulus corallinus. Classification (NCBI taxonomy): domain Eukaryota; kingdom Metazoa; phylum Arthropoda; class Diplopoda; order Spirobolida; family Trigoniulidae; genus Trigoniulus; species Trigoniulus corallinus. Next base: position 25,265,197 of record JAAFCE010004209.1, on the reverse strand, counting down.
ACTTGACTTTGTTCTACAGCTATTTCATACAAATAAATTATGTGGATTTCATTTCAAGTTATGTCACATTTGATTGGTGTGGGTTGCTTTCAGATTTCCTGCACTTCTTTAGTGGTTGTATCTCTTTGCAATGCACATTACTTCTCATCTGAAGGAAGATGCACTTAGGGCATCTCTCTTGCTCAAAGCAAGCCAACCCACCTCAGTCTAGTAGCCCACCTAGAACCATCAACCAAGTTCCCAAACCTGTTACCCACTGTGGAACTCAGGCAGGGTGGTATGTTCACTGTGAGGTAGCTAAGCAAAGAACGAAGCTTCTATTGTTGGCCAGTTGGTTCAACCACACCAAGACTATACGATGTGTTGGGTGATGGGGTGGAGCAGTCAGAGTTTGGATGGTTTTGTCTGTCCATCTTGCCCAACTGTGGCTTTTGTCACAGAACTAGCATACATACTACACAATTTGTTGGGTTCTTTTGAGTGGCTGTCCCAATAAGGTGGGTAGTGTGTAGCCTTCTTGAGCCAGACAGCAGTAATACTGGTATTTTAGCTTCCTGCACTTGCACCTTCTCCTTTTCTTCAGATCCAACATCATCGTCATACCCTTATCCCACCTTTGGTGGAGTTGTGTCTGTGGGTTTTAGCCCTCCATTTCCACCTATCTCCCACCTGTTTCCATCCACCTAACACTACCATATCCTTATGGACAACCAGCTACCACGTCTGCATTGATATCCCCCTGCCCTGAGTGCTTCTGAACATCTGCATTCCTGAAATGAACCTAAGGAGCTCCTCCTCCCTTCTTCTTATTACATATCCATACCACCTTAACCTATTCTCCCTCATATTTTTGGTGTGTCCACCATCCCCAGGATACCTATAATATACTCATACTAAATTCTATCAGCTCTCAATATGCCACTCATGTACTGCCACATTTGCATCTTAACTGCCATCAATTGGGGTGACTTTGCCAACTTTTGAACTTTATTTGATGGAAACACTTAGTTCCTGATCGAATTCAATACTATTTTTTTATTTACTATAGCAGAGGATCAATAGAATTGAATAATTATTTTTTAAAACTTGTTTTTCATCAACTTTCTTAATGAAAAATAACAGTGAGTGGGCAATGTCATCTGCCTCATTGGGGTGAAATTGCCCAATGAAAGTAATATACAGTAATCAACTCTAAAATAGAAAAAAACATTAAACATTTTTTTCATTTTATATGAAACTTAAATGGATGTAATTTTGTATTGAAAAAAATGCAGATAAGTCGTCATCAAAATGGAATTCTCCTCGTTTTTCTTTTGGCTGGATAGATTTATATATTATGTCGTTTAACTGGACACTTGCTTCATCTTCTATGTTAGGAATTTTAAACTGCTTTCCATGGTCATTTGTGCACATGAATGCAACTTCAAAATCATTGTCTTCTCAAATTTTAATTATTTAGGCCATGTAATATTTGATGGATTTCTTGCCTAGTAATCTAACAATGGCCTTGGGTTCTTCATCCTTTTGCTTAGAATCATTGTGAATGTCTATTCATTCAAGGCTAGTAGTGCCATGAGTCAAGTAGTGACCATCATCACTAAAGTTTGTATCCCAATGTTGCAGTCTTTGCACAGAAAATGATTTTGAAGTTATAGATGACTCACCCTTTGGCTGCTTGTGAGCATTGTTCACTTAATTTTTATAGTGATGGTGTCCAAACTTAGTAGTATAAAAGTGAGGCATTTTAAAGTAAATTCCAGAAACAAATAATTACCATTAAATGAAAGTAAACTGGGTAAAAGTGGTTGGGCAAAGTCTCCCCAAATTACTTTTGTTTACTAGGGTGACATTGCCAACATGACAAAAATTAATTTGGAATAATCTTTAAAATTATTACTAATCAAATTCCACACTACAATTACATACCTAATTATATAGTATATACAATTAAACATACTTTACTACAGTTTAAACTGCAAACATCAAAGTTATAAGCAATTAAAAATCATAAAATTTGAATATGTAGTAAAAAAAAAGGCACATGTCAGCTGTTAACAAAGACCTAAGCAAGTGAAAACTTGCCTACATTAAGGTTAAAGGCCCATGGAATACGTTTTTGTATTGAATGCCAATTTGTGGTAGGTTACATAGATACCAATGATACATAAGTATTTATTCAGTAAAGTGGGCAAATTCACCCCACTATGCAAAGTCACCCCAGTTGACGGTACTTAATCTATTGATGTGGCTCTTCCCCACTGTAAAACCCTGATCCATATAGCACAGCTGGCCTAACTACTGCCCTGTAAAACTTCCCTTTCAACTTCTTTGGGGTCCTCCTATCAAATGGGGCTAAGCTTGCCCTTCTACACTTCAACCACCCCACATTGATTCTATGGGTCACATCAGTCTTATCTCCCTGTTGCTTTGGAACGTTGATCCTAAGTATGAGGGCTATTTTTTGGCCAAGGTCTGATCAGTTAAAAAATGAAAACCACAGTGAAAATCCAAACTGTTTTATATGGAACATTTAAATACACCTTCCAGCTATTTCTCTGCATAGTCACCTCTCTGACAGAGACATTTGTCATAGTGGTACCAACTTTTCTATACCCTCGTGATAGAAGGCAGTGACAAGTGGCATAGGTGGAAAAAGAATAGGTAGTTGCTTTACTGGATTAATTCGTTCACTCCACAAAATTCCAATTAATTCCTTCACTCCACAGGCAGCCCAAGCCCACGTTAGTAGTTTTTGGTAAAGAACGTTGGGTGCTGCAAATTCCCTCTCCTATGTCCTTTAAAAACCTACCTCCTCATCAACTACGAGTAGCCTTCTAAGGGTTTGGCCTGTGATGGCTGCTTGGCTTACTCCGCAACCCATGGAATAAATCAAATCAACCATCATCAATACCCTTATTCCACTTGTGGCAGGGTTGGGTTTGCAGGTCCACTGAACACTCTGACTGGGGTCACCCCAGCCAAGCGCCAGGAACTCAACTGTCTCCACTTCAACCATCCCCCATTAATTTTCCGAGTAACATCTGAGTCTATCTCCCCTTTGCTTTGGAACGTTGATCCTAATTACCATATTATCTCGAGTATAGTATGCACCCCAAGTTTCAAGATTTACATTAATGTGAAAAGCTCAATACCAATGTATAATATGCAGGTCAAGTTTGCCAGTTGGCTTAGCAATGTTGTTAACATACATAAAGTCCTAAAGCAATTTCAATTGAACTTCTGGTATTGAAATCTACTGTACATAACCACATATTTGGCAACATAAATAGGACTACATGCATTATTTCTAAAGCATCAGGTGACTAATTTCTTGACGCGTGCTTAGTGTTCTTCTGAAAACGGCTGAAATTTTTATTCCTATGTATAATAGGCACTCAATTTGGGGGAAGAAACTATAGATTATATTATACGTGAGGTAATAGGACATTCCCTTTCACACCATCACCAGTTCGCCCCTAGAGAGCACATCACCACTATGTTCCAGTCAGTTGTGTAGCCAGGATTTTCTGAAGTGACTTGATGGAATGTATAGCGCTTCGCTATATTCGAGGCCCAGGTCTAAACCCGACCCTGCCATAGGTGGGATAAGGGTATGATGATGATGATTGGAGGAAATAACTTATACTCCTTTTCTTTTCTCTGTGTATTTCATTATGAGCAGTTTCTGATTGATAATGCAATCGAAGTATCATATGGTTAAGACGTGTAAGAAGTAAAATAGTAAGACAGTAATAGTTATTATTGTAATTTTAAAATGTCGCAATATTACTTTTGAACCACCTGAAGTATTAAATGGTTGGCACTGAGAATTGTGACTTCTCCGAAGATTTCCCAGGGAGTCTTTAGCCAAGACGCACACCACATAACGGCGACCTGATTGAAGATTTAATAATGTATAGTCCCTTTTGTAATAGGGCACATCGACGTCAAATATGGCAGTAACGTTTGGAAGTGAAAAAAGGGCCACTTGGAAGTCCCCAATATCCTCTCTTGACTTCAGCTTCCACCGAACATTAGCAACCGATAGATCTTCTTCCTTAATTTTCACAGGTTGAACATCTACCTCTGCCACAAATCTGTACTCGGTTGATCGTCGAAGGCTTTGTTCACGACAAACTAGGGCTTCGGCTGATAACTCGGACAGCACCCTGTTTTCTAACGGCTTTGGTGTAACACATCGAACTTTATTCCAGGGTGATTTATCCAGCTGCTCTTCCAACCAGTACTGGAGAGGCCGCAGTCGGCAATCACAGTGAAATGGATTATCTGCATAGCACATGGCAAAAGTTAATTATCAGTAAATGAGCAACTTGTCATTTTACAGATATGAGTAAAACTCTGGTATCATAGCTTGAACTCGGCCGTACCGCCTAATACGCCCTCCTTCTGGCTGTGACACCCCATTTCTGTCTGTCGATACCTCTCTATCTATTGTTTGTTGGCGTTTAAGGTCCCGTCAACTACAAGGTCATTAGAGACCCGTCCACTGCATAGTTCTAATGCATATACTACACAGACACTACACTAATGCGACGATTATTGGGTATTAGCAATACCCAGCTTTCCCGAGCGACCACCCATGTCAGTACTAACTGGGCTTGCGTTGCTTAACTTCAGTGATCAGACAAGAACTGATGTGTCCAACGCAACTCACCGTTCCCCTCTCTATCTATCTCTGTCTGCAATGGCGGACCCAGGATTTTCATCGGGGGGGGGAGCTAAAGCTCGCATATATTATGCCCTAAGTTTATATGTGCATAGCGGGGGTTGCAACCCCAAAAACCCCACCCCCGGATCCGCGCGTGCCTGTCTGTATGTCTCTCTCTGTGTCTGCCTGTCCCTCCCAATTTCTCTCTGTGTGTGTCTGCCTGTCTGTCCCCCTACTCATGAAAATAAAACATGAACGTCTGAATTGTCTGCAAAACTTGAATTCAAGTTATAGCTTCCACGGAAGAATGCCATTTGGGGCTTATAAATTATATACGTCAGGCCAGCTCTGAAAATAGTATAACGATAAAGCCTGGTTCTGTGGCACACGAAAGTGGTGAGAATGGTGCTCGATCAGACGGCAAAATTATGACGTCAACCACAGGCACTAATAGAAATTGCACCTGCTGTAGTTCTGCGGAAGGACACACAGCACAAAAATCTAACAGCCAACAGAATTCAAACAGCAGACGTTGCTAAAAACAGGAATAGCCATTCAAATGTGTGCAACACGTGTAGGCGAGAAATGCAGTTAACTACCTCTCAAATCCACTTTTTGGTTGATTTCACGCTACCCTACCAAAAAAGTGGAGCGCCTACGTCACCGTTTTGTGTGAAATTTAGTCTGCTTGAGTGCTATTCTCGCGTCTCACATGCCACGAAACCAGGCTTAAGTGATACAAAGTGAGTCACATGACCTTCCAGGTAAATCTTCTCTCCAGATATTATCCGCATTGCCAATGAATTTTCTAAGGATGTTAACAAATTGTTCCTGATTTGGAGAACCTGTAGATTAGGCAGAGTTTCCCGTTGGTCCAGCACCACAGACACTAAGCGATTGTTATCCAAATTGACGTTAATGAGATTTGGAGCACGGCCCAGGATGTCATTCTCGAAACTTTTCAGTTGATTGTCAGACAAATTAAGGTCTGTCAGCACTGTCATGTTGGAAAATACTCCACGATTAATTGTGCTCACCCGGTTGTGGCTGACGTCTAGCGTTTTGAGCTTTTTCATGCCGGATCCAAATTCCCTGCTGATCAGAGAAATGTAGTTATGTTTCAAGTCGACGTGTTCCAGCTGGTACGGTATCCAGGGCGAATGAGGAAAAGTGCGATCTGAGATATATCCTATTCGATTGTAGGATACATTGATACTTTTTATTGACAGAAGGTCGCTAAAGGCGCCGTGTGTCTTATTTTCGACAGATTCAATGCTGTTATTAGACAGGTCGAGGGAGCGCAATGACACCAAATTTTTGAAAACTCCAGGTGGAATATCAATTAAATGATTATGACTGATGTTGAGAGTGAGAAGCTGCAGAAGCCCCGCGAACGCTTCCCGACTAATATTCCGAATGTTGTTGTGACTTAAATGGAGTTCAAACACCACGGGTAGGGACCCAAATGCATTCTTCTCTAATTTACTAATATGATTTCCCTCCAAATGGAGGTACTGAAGGGTTGTCAGGTCTTGCAACGCTTCCCATGGAACTCTGCTGATGTTATTGTAGCTCAGAGTTAGCGTCCTGACAGTTAGCAAATTTTGGAATGTGCCTGAGGACAGGCTATCACCCAGATTATTATAATCCAAATATAGGGCTAGGAGTGCGTTCATGGAAGGGAAAGATCCTTTACGAATTGACGAAATTTCATTATGTTCCAAATGCAGTTCACTCAGTGAAATGGACAACATCACCGTAGTCTTGAGGTTGTTGTTATTCAGCCTTAAGTCTCGAAGTGAGGGCAGTTTAGCATACGCCTGATGACTGATGTCAGAGATGACATTGTGACTGAGATCCACAAACAGAAGGGTTGGAATAGTGCCGAAAGTATTATAGGATATTTTTTCTAGGTTATTATAACTCAAGTTAAGATTGCGAAAACTGAAGAGAGTTTGAAAGACTCCAGGGCTTACCACAGAGATGTTATTATGACTGAAATCAATGGTATGTAATTCATACAATTTTGGAAATGAATCTTTAGGAATAGAATGCAGTTGATTATAACTCACGTTCAAGATTGTCATTCCAGTAAAGTTTCTGAATGGAATCTGTTTGAAATCTGTTATCAAATTGTGGGTTAGTCGAAGTTCTTTAACATCTGTTTGATAGAAAGCATTTTTGGTAATTTGAGTCAAGTTGTTGTAAGAGAGATCCAGCACACTGACGTTGGTCAGGGCTTGAAAGCCGCTGCCAGCGATATTAGTCAGGGCATTATGGCTCACATCAATTATCAACATGACAAGATCTTTGAAGGCAGCCCCTTCTATAGTCTGGATTTCATTCCAACTCACGTCTATGAGTTCACACAGTGTCAGCTGATAAAAAGTGCTAAATGGAATTATTTTTAAAAAATTATGAGAGAGATCGATGGTCCGAACTAACTTCAGTGTAGCAAACGCCCCTCTTTCAATATCAGAAATTTGATTGTGCGATAAAAATACATCTCTTAGAGTTCGAATTCCTCGAAACATCTTTACATTGATGGAGGCTAATTTGTTATAGGCTAAATTGAGGGTCTTGAGAACAACATTTCGTGAGAACACAGTACTCTCAAAATCTTCGATAAAATTGTGAGAAACGTTAATGTGTGTCAGACGCCCTAACGAAGTGAAATATGTTGAATCCAGATAGGACAGATTATTGTGAGACAAATCCAAAGTGTCCAAAGCCCTAAGGTCTTTGAAGATTGCTGAGGACAACGAGCTGATGTTATTGGCATGAACATCCAACACTTGGAGTTTACTCAACTGGCTTAGAGCACCACCGTGGATGGCACTGATTTGATTATGATGTAGGTGAAGCTTTCGCAGAGATTTCAAGCCCCAAAAATTGGAGTTCTTTAGTACAGTAATGCCGTTATGACTTAAGTCCAATACGGTGACGTTTCCAAGCCTAGCCAGAGCCCTTGTAGGAATTTCGTCTAGTTTATTTGTTGGGAAATAAATCTCTTCCAGTGTGCGGTTGACTCCATGGAAGACATCTTCAGCTATTGCCGAAAGGCCACTATTAACAATGGCCAAACGAAATATTTGTTTGTGATGAAGTAGTGGACCGTACAGTCGCCCAATGAGACTCTTGTGAATCAAAATCGTGTCGATTGGTTGCTGAATTGCTGACAGAATCGATGATAGAAGTGATAAATTGATGTTCTCACATTTAAGAAATATACCTCGACGTCTGCCATCATTACAGATGCATGGCCTAAGAATACTGGTGTCGTATGGACATGGAAAGGCTGGAGGCCCATCATCATCGTCCTCACGTATGACATTATATGCACTCCATTTCTGCTCCCAATTTTGGGACACGATGCTGTACCAACATGATACAAATATGCAAATGAACAAGGCCGGCTGAAGTCCGATTTTAAACCGTTTCATGATGTTATTTACTGATTAGAATTATCTTCATCCTGGAAAATCAAAAATTCATAGAAATAAATGAGTTGTTGATATTTGCTTTCATATTCATACGCTCATCATCTTTAGGGAGAGAGACCCCCCCCCCCCCCCTAGTACGCTCTCCGTCGGGTGGGAAGTAAGGCAGTAACCCCGTGTGGTGTGTCACCTGCACGTAAAAGGACCATTATTACATGGCGATAAATATACAGTACGTGCAGTTCGTCAACATTTCCAGGTGTAGAAGCTCATCCCTTGGCGTCGGTGAAGTGTCCCAGGGACATCAGCATCACTAATACTTCTCCAGCCTATAGCCGCGTTATGTGGCTAATTATAGCGGGCAATCTTATTTTTCTACCTTGGGGCACAGAGGACAAGCGCTTAGCCTAAAATTTTGGCCGATCTATACCTTTTTCCCAAACAACGGAAGGTGCGGTGGGGTCCCTCTCACTTGAAAGAAGCCACCTGCCTCAGTTAATATCGTACTTGCAACCAGTGATGCACCGGTTCAACACGCTAAATAAGCGCCACCGTGGGGCAAATCCAGAACCTCATTACTAAGTGGAGGAAACAACAGGTTAGAGGGGGAAGAAATGGCAGAATGAAGGTGGGTTAGCTCTTTGCTATTTGTGAATGGTTCTTCATTTTCGAATTACTAAAGATTGCACTGACAATGCAGGGATCATAGAAATGACAACCTGATGTTGGATAGGCAGGTTACTCGGGAGCATACCGTGAAATTAATTGTCTAAATCCTGTCGCCAATCGTGAATCAAGAGGAAGCACCACCACCTCTCGAGGCGTACAACATTGTGATGCATTCGGGCTTACCCCCACGGAAAACTTGCAAAATTCCTAAAGCTGTTAACGTAAGGCTGTGGTGCTCTCAAGGAAGAAACTTCCTGTAGCCTTGGTGGGAATGCATTACGCATATTCGGATTTTGACACCCTAAGGAAGACGAGAGAATTAATAACGATTTTGAAGACGCATAGAATGCTTTGATGTGCATGGGGAATAGTACCATACGACGTTAAGCCAGGAGGGACAGCCAATTCTGGTGTCAGCCAGGATGCAATTCAAAGCCAGAAGGATTTTGACAGGAAAGCCCCTAATCCTTACAGCGAAAATAAAACTTTGAGAACCTCTTGAACAAGTCTGTGAGACAGAAGGATGAGGACGGCTAGGCTGACACATCAGCGTTTCTGGAAGGGACACAGTATAGTAGGAAATAATTAGCGCTTTGAGGAAAATGGGAAAGTGAAGAGCAACAGTCCCAGACAGGATCATAAGCACGAAACACCCCCCCCCCCAGCCGTTCGAGGAATACCCGTGCGGGGCTCTAATGACCTTGTATTTCAAGAGCCCTAAAACACCAACAAACCAAAAAAAACCGTGCTGATTCGACGACTGCTCCAACTGAAGTGGCAACGTCTGCCGAAGTTTCCTCCATTCAAAAGCACATGTAGGAAAAGGCCAAATTCTCACGGTTCAGGAAGAAGGAAGAGTTTGCGCGCCAACAAGACCCCTTCAAGTAAATGGAAAGAAGCTACTCGAGATACTCCTCTGCAGGAAGGACGACGGCACCGGGACTCTTAGTGCTGAAGACGTCCGACAGATCTTCGGTGCCTTCTTCGAGAGAGAATCTCCCGCGGATGAAGATCTATCGAGCCTTCTCAGTGTAAATTCTAATTCTAATTCTAATTCACAACACTGCAAGCAGCCTTATTTGGCCAATATGGCAGTGGAGAGACCAACTCTCATTCTTATATATATTACCAAAAAGCTCCCAAAACCCCAGGCTTAAATTTCTGTGAACCTGCTACAACACTAGTAATGGTAGGGTGGCTTTTTATTAGGCCCTCCACCTTATCCTTTCCAAGGCCATTCCATTGTCGAATGGTCCTTGGTAAGAAAGACCAGTAATATGTGTCTGTCTGTGCCCTAATCTCCTTCAATTTATACAAATGATCCTTTCTCCCTTTGTAATTAGCAGGGGACACACATCCCACCAGAGGTCCATCACACCCCAGCAGCAGCAGTCTGATAAACAGACTTATGCTGTGAGATGTTCGCCGCTGGCTTAGTGTTTCCCAACCTAGTTCCCTGATCATGTCAGACACACTATCCCTGTGAGAAAACCTGTGGAATACAATTCTTGCTGCCCTCCTCTGTATCCTTTCAATCTCCCAAGATAATTCCTGCCTGAAGGGAAACCAAATTGGACTACCATACTCCATAATTGGTCGCACCATTGAAATATATGCTGTTTCCCTCACCTCCCTTGTGCTGTCCCGAAGGACCCTACTAATCAGACGGAGGAATTGACCAGCCCTCCCAACTAATTTATTTATATGATCCTTCCAGGTACCTTGGTTATTTAAAATTATTCCAAGATGCTTATGGGTGCCAACTCTCTCAACCCTAACTCCACCAATATAGTAATCAAAGCTAAGTAGCTCCCTAGATCTAGATATTGTAAGAATCCTACACTTTTTCAGATTCAATGGCAGTTCCCATTTTACACACCAATTGTAAATCTTATTGAGATCCTGTTGTAATTGTGTACAGGATGATAACCCCTCATCTAACACCCGGGCAGTACATGTGTCATCTGCAAATAGTTCAAGGAAGGAACTTATGTCAAATCCTATATCATTCACATAGAGAATGTACAACAAAGGACCCAAAACACTTCCCTGAGGTACCCCTGATGTGGCTGGTTTCCATTCAGATGCACTACCCTTGTACATTACCCTCTGTTGCCTATCAAGCAGATATGACCTTACCCACTGAGTAACCTTACTATGTATCCCTAGACTTGACATTTTTGAAATCAGCTTATCATGGGGCACCATGACAAAAGCCTGTTCAAAGTCTAAGAATACAACATCAACCTGCTTTCTGTTGTCTAAAGCCCTTTGAATATAATCCATCAAGCAAGCCATTTGGGTGTCACATGACCTCCCTTTCCTAAATCCATGCTGATTGTTGCTAAGGATGCCATTCTTTTCCAGATATCCCATAATAGAGGAGAATATGATGTGTTCTAAAACCTTGGATACAGCACTCGTTAATGAAACTGGTCTATAGCACTTAGGGTCTGCTGTGTCTCCTGACTTGAAAATTGGCACCACATTAGCCAGTTTCCATGATGATGGAACAATACCCATGTCTAATGACTTTCTAAATATTTCCACCAGGTAATAGCTAAGTATCCCTGAAAGTCGCTGCATAATATATGGAGAAATGCCATCAGGACCTGCAGCCTTATGAACCACTGATTTGTGTAGTAGTTGCTCAATTCCCACCCTAGTTATAGTAACCTCATCCATTCTCCCTGGAGAGTCACTATCAAGTACCAGCTGGAAGTTCCTCCTACTGGTTGCAAAGCTCTTTGCAAATGCATCGTTGAAAACATTTGCAATCATAAGACTATCCTTAACTACATTTCCTGAACTATCTTTAACCACTGTATCCCTATAACCCTCTTTCCTACACTTCTTCAGATACCCCCAGAAAGCTTTTGGATTTTTTTTAAGCCTGTCTCCCAATATGTTTTCATGAAAATTCTTGTAAGCCTTCTTCATATACACTTTAACCATTTTCCGGGCCTTCTTATAAACGAACTCAGTATTGGCATCCCTCCCTCTCCTAAGTGCATTCCTAGCCTTTCGCTGATTCCGCAAAGCTACCTTCACCTCTTTTGTATACCATTCAGGAAAAGTATTATCCCTTATAATCTTAGTGGGCACAGCTAGCTGCTTGCCCTTCTCTATGAGGGCTAGGAATCGTTGCCAAGATTCCTCAACACCACAGGTATTAACAATGGTATAAAAATCATTTAACTCATATTCTAGATATGATTTAAAATATTCCCAATTTGCCTTATTGTATTGGTATGCCACCCTGTCTGGTGCCACCTTTCTAGGTAGCCTTTTAGCTATCTCCACCCTTACCCCTGCATGGTCACTAATTCCTTCAATGCACTCTACAGTGTTGATAGAGCTGGGTACATTTGTAAATACTAAATCTAAAATTCCTCCTTTATAATGTGTAGGCATTGTCACAATCTGTTCCAATCCATTATAGTACAACTGTTCCAAAAATAGGTTCAGAGCACCTGATAACCTGGAATTTGAATTAGGCTGCACACAGCCCCAATCCAACCCTGGTAAATTGAAGTCCCCTCCAAGAATTACTAGTGGTACCTTCTTCTTTTGATATATATGCTCCAATGATTGTGACAGTCTTGTAAGTGGGAGTGGATCATCACCTGGTGGACGATAGAAGCCAACTACATAAATTCCCCCACCATGAGAGCTTGCAACATGACAACATACCATTTCACAATCTTCCTCATATTGCAGTTCCCTAGAACTCTCCAGGGATTTATCTATTGCTATAAAGACTCCACCCCCTTTGCCTGTTTCCCTATCCTTTCTATAAACTACAAACTTATCTGAGAAGATCTCTGCTGATTTAATGTCTCCCCTCAACCAGGATTCAGTGCCAATTATGATATCAGCATCTGATGTGGCAGCAAGAGTATTGAAGTCAACCACTTTATTGACTATGCTTCTGCAATTCACAACAAGCAAAGTCAATGGATCATTTACTGCTAAAGACTTAGCTATCCCTCCCCTATTAATACCCTTCATATTGATATTTTGACTCAACCTGGCATAAGATGACTTGGTACCTTTCCTAAAAAATCGACAATAAACTCATTCATTTTTGTACCAATCCTTGAGACAGCCCTTGCATTAAAATGAAACCTATCAACAGCAAACCAATGTTGGAGATCTGAGAGACATGCTCTGTAATCAAGTAGTTTTGCCCCAATAGCCTGACCTTCAGAAAACATCCTATTATTGATCCATCTGGCCTTTGCTGCAGTTAACCTGCCTTTATCCTGTCGTTCCACAACAGGACACAGCATAACTCTTGCCTTGGGCCTAAATCTTTTTACCTCTTTAGCTATATCCATAATTCCCTTCAGAACTTCAACTGCAGGTTTATCAAGAGTTATATCATTTGATCCTATATGTAAAATCGTCATGCAGTCCTCCTTTTCCCCCTTCATAATACCTTCAATCCTACCCTTTATGTCTTCCAAACTTGCATCAGGAAGGGAAGCAACACTAACACATCCTCTCTGTAGCCCTTCTGGTAGAGCCCAGCTATCAACACCCCTTAAGTTTGTGTCTCCAAGTACAAGAATGGATTTGCCAGGGAATGGGTTTTGGACACATGTGGCGCCCTCTTCACTAACCTCTGCCAATCCTCCACAGGTAGAAACCTGGGGTATTGAGGCAGGCAAGTGGCTATCCTCTGCATCTGATTCCCTAACCCCCTTCCCTTGCAATGTGGGTGTCATTTGTTGACTATCCAGTATCTGAAATCCCTCTGCCACCTTGAGACTCTTTGACTCTTTGCTGAGGGAAGCCTTACCAATCTTCATGCCCCCTTTATTACCTGATGGCGTCACCAATATTCTAGGTGAACTAGATGGTGACGCCATTGGCATCCCAACCTTAGCCTTTGCTAAACCAGCTGCTGAAGAGCTGGAACCCAGGATGGTAGCCTGTAACTTGCTGATCTCCATCTGGATCTTAGAAAGCTCCAATCTTAGGAGCTTGCATCCACCACACTCTGCAACTTTCTTTGGAGGCATAGTAATATGATCTCTCAAAGTACTGCAAAATTACCCTATAATACTATGAATATCAAAAAGTGGTCCCAAAAACAACTTAAACAGCACAGTCCCTTATTAAATGCACCCTTAAAATGCCTTAAGTAAAGTCACCAATTGATAACTTTTTGTCAATAACAGAAACTTAAAAAATCAACTTACACATACAGAAGTATAACTAAATGAGGAAATTCCTAAAGATTGTACCACACCTAAAAATTTAGCCAACCCAAATTCCTTTAAAATGAGTCACAAAAGAAAAACACCACGTGGCGCCCTGTGTATTTATACCATATACAATCGTCAGGAATTTCTTAATATTAGTTAAAAGCCAAGTGATAACACTTATGTCAAAATTAGAGAATATATATTGAATAAATTTATAAAAAAAACCCTACAAAAAACAACCAATTTAAACCAAAGATTCAGCTTACTAACCTGGAGCCCAATTACACACATCCACACTCCTTTATGTACGCCTCGTGGGAGGAAATCACATTCCAGCTTCAGAAGATGAAGGTTGTTTTTGGTTGGTTTGATGGTGTTTTTAGGGCCCTTGAACTATAAAGGTCAGTAGAGCACCGTTGACTGCGTAGTTCTAATGCAGAGACTGCACAGGCACTGCACTGATGCGACGACTTTTGGGTATTAGCGGTACCCCATTTCCCAAGCGGCCACCCATGTTAGTACTAACTGGGGTTGCGTTGCTTAACTTCAGTTATTAGATGAGAACTGGTGTGTCCAACGCAATATGCCGCTCCCATGAAGGTTGAGGGTCCTGGCCCTGATGAGGAAACAGTTTCTGATTTGAGGACGGCAGATGTCAACATCTTAGACGTCCTCTTGACTTCAGTACTACTGGACGAACTTCCCCTGATCTGGCGATGGAAAAGACCCATCCTCATCAATATCGTTGGAAGTGACTGCAGCCTCGTCAACATCTAGAGACTGTTGACAATTTCTAGCGTTTTTCAATGTTTACTGTAAAGGCGCGTTCTCACTATTCAGGTTTTGTTGACCAATTGTAGTTGTTCAACAAAAGTTGAACATTACTT
>JAAFCE010004209.1:25193359-25250309 GCA_013389805.1 Trigoniulus corallinus | reverse complement strand
CACATTTCAATAGAAACTGATCAGCAGTTTCATTGTACAAATGGGGTTTCAGTTACATTACAAATGGGGTCAAAAGGAGTTGTGTGGATAAAACTGTATTTTGGTTGACCCCCAAATGGTCTACCCCTCTGACGGGTCCACTTTTGTATATCAACAAGGGCCTTAAACAAAAGACCTATTGTTCACTTGAAGGGTAATGGTGAATGACTCACCACTTGATCAAGAAAAGTTTGACTGGGTCAAACGTTTGTTAATCAACTAAAATGGTGATCAACTCGAATGAAAACTGTAGTGGGAACCTGTGTTTCAATCGAGTTGATCAACTAAAGTTTGACCCAGTCAAACTTTTCTTGATCAAGTGGTGAGTCATTCACCATTAAGGCACGTTCTCACGAGTCAAGTTTTGTTGACCAATTGTAGTTGCTCAACAAAACATGAATGAAAACTGTAGTGGGAACCTCTGTTTCAATCAAGTTTTGTTGAACAACTACAATTGGTCAACAAAATTTGACTCGTGAGAACGCGCCTTTAGGCACTCTGTTGCCCAGGTTAACACGAGGGTCTCCTTTCGATGGCAGAGTGGAAGCATTCCACCCTTTGGATGGCGTTTCCAAGCCGTTCTCACAATTCTTACCACTATAAAAGATCGCCACTGAAAATGACGTCCACTATAATGAAGTGAGTCTAGATATCCCAGGGGCATTCGACTCCCTTTCTCATCACTCCATCCTGCAGAGAGTGCGCCATCCATATATGCCTCCCCTCCTTTCCTAATACAGTACAACACGGTTATAACGTTTTGTTGGGGACCAAACGGAACAAACGTTATAACTGTGAAAACGTTATAGCCATGATATGCTTTTTTGTGCTTTTCCATCCATATTGGATTGTACATATGCGATATAGTGGTAAAACGTCATGTGTGGGGGCATAAATGATTTATCTTTACGTACAGTAATCAAGAATTGATGATTGCTTGAAGGTGGATGGCTCCTTCCACCTCTGGATGTTGAGACACACATATCCTCTTGTTATCTCGGCTGACCTCTACACAAGTTCATTGTACAGTGAAACCTCTCTAATTAGTACACCTGTGGGACCCAGCAAAAGTGGGGTGTACCCTTAAGAGGGGTTTGGCACACTTTACTACTGTAATGCTGTACAGTAGCTTGTTATATAGCTAGCATACAGTATACAGTAAAACCCCGCTATAACGAATTTGTGGGTGATTGCAATCACATTCGTTATAGCCAGGAATTCGTTACAACCAGGAAAGCTGTTTTTAACCCCAGATAGCTAACCAGTAGTCTGTGATACTACCCCAAATATCAAGAAATTGTGGTTTTGGTAGTTCTGCAAAACATATGGTTTCTAACCTTTGTCTCCTTCGTATTTACCCCAATGAAACATTTCTGCATGTTTTTCTTACTATTTTAATGCCAGTTGATTTAGTTTTCTTACAGTTGGTATTCTCCCAGACTACTGGTTAGCTGTAATGACTGCCCTTAAGTATTGAAGGGCAGTCAATTCTTGAGGAGCACAGGTGATTAGGTGTTGGAAAAAAAATTGAATTCATGTAGGAAGTAGATAGGCAAGTAGACTGGGATTTGGAAGAAACAGCTGATGCAGTGTTGGTCAGGTTCACCAGAAAAATTAGAAAATTTGGGGAAGCCATTTTAGGTGAGGCTAGAGTAGAAGGTACACTCCAGGGCACAAGGGAATGACAAGATATTGCTGCAAGTGCTGTTCTTGGGCTATTTATGGGGAACATCATGGGGAAATATGTGTAGAGTGTGAAACCATATAATTATTTAACTGATTTATATTTTATGTTGGTTACCCAATCCATTAATAATAAACAATATGCATTTGAATCATATTTTGAATTATTAAATTAATAAACAAATGGGTAGCCTCAGGGACTACTGTTTAATAACGTTACACTTCGAGAAGGCTAGTAATTAAGGGTTAAGGTCAGCGATCAGAGGGAGCGTCGATTTGCGTTGGAGACACCAGTTCTTGCCTGATCACTGAAGTTAAGCAGCGCAACCCCAGCAAGTACTGACGTGGGTGGCCGCTTGGGAAAACTGGGTACCACTAATACCCAAAAATCGTTGCATTAGTGTAGTGTCTGTGCAGTCTCTGCATAAGAACTATGCTGTGGACGGGGCTCTAATGACCTTGTAGTTGAAGGACCCTAAACAACAATCAGTGATCAGACAAGAACTGGTGTGTCCAACGCAATACAGCTGCTCAACGACTTCCAATTTCGATACCTTATCATGGTGGGTTCGCTTTCTTTTTAGTAACCTCAGTGCACCATTCGTCGGATATGAAGCATAGCCATTTCTCTGTTTGAATGCTGAAGATGTCATCGTAGAAGAACCCTTTCTAATTTAAACGAGTCCATGATCAAAATTCTGAGGTGTAGGAGATAGTCTCTATTGCCGTCCCAAAAATCTATCATCACCTTCTTACCATGCAGTCAACATCCCTATCCGCAGTCGCGCTGCTTAACTTCAGTGATCAGACGAGAACTGGTGTGTTCAATCAGCACCTCCTATATATGAAGGCCTACACATTGCATAGTGACGTCAGCAGAGGTAGTCCATTCGTCTTACCATTGCTTTACAAGAAAATCATTAGTATAGAGACTATACTAATGCCTTTTAGTGTTTAATTTGGTGGGTGTATACTATAGACCAGTGGTCTTCAAACTGTATTCTGTGGAACTCCAGGGTTCCACAGTACATCTCAGGGGGTTCCACGAGTCAAAATAAAAGTTTGAAAAAAAATTATGAAGCACTCACTAGATACCTAGTGTTTATTACCAAAAAATATAAAGAAACATTTATTTGGAAATTAATCAGAAGCTTCATGTGTGGGCTTCCAATTCGTTAACAGTGCCAAGATATATTGTATGTTTCTAAAGGTGGGATGGGGTCCCCCAAAACATGGGCCCTAACGACCTTTGTAGTCAATAGGCCCTAAAACACAAACAAACCCCAAAACATCTTATAGATCTAAGGGTTCCATGAATCGGCAGTTTGAAAGCCACTGCTATAGCCTCATCATCTTTCTCATCACACCCTTATCCCGCCTGTGGCAGGGTCGGGTCTGTGGGTTATAGCTCCAGAATACCTCCCACCAGGTCCCCACCCACCTCACACACTAACATATCCTTAAGGACAACCTGCCCCCAACTTCAGATTTTGTAAAGTAGCAAATAGTCTTCATCATTGTAGTACCCTTATCCCACCTGTGTCAGAGTCAGGTCTGTGGGTTCTAGCCTTCCACTACCGCCTGTCCCCCACCAGGTCTCCATTCACCTCACAAACTACCATATCCTTACAGACAACCTGCACCCACTACTACTTTGGTCTCCCCTGCCCCGGGTACTTCCAACCACCTGCATTCCTGAAATAAACTTAATGAGCTCCTGCTCCCCGCTTCTAATTACGTGTCCATACCACCTCAACCTATTGCCCCTCATGTTTTCAGCGATGTCCACCACCCCAGACTACATCTAATATACTCATTCTTAATTCTATCAGCTCTCCACAGCCCACTCAGGTACCAAAGCATTTGCATCTCAGCTACTTTCATTCTATTGACTGTTATGGCTTGGGGTATATCTTTTGCTGCCCTATCTCTAGCCTTCACCAGTTTAGAATATTCTCTCCCTTGGTCTTTAACTGATCAAAGAAGGCCTTGTACTTCTGGTATTTGGCCAGGGCAATAATCGTTTTAAGCTGTGGTTTAGGCCTGCCTACATTGTATTTTTGATTCCTGGTTCCCTTTCTTAATCCCCCTGTGGAAAGCAGCCTTTTTTGCTTGATGGCTATTTCTACCTCATCATTCAACTACCATATCTGCCTGCCCTGGAATGCCTAATTTTTCTTGCAACCCTGTCCCACATGGCATCAGCTGTTCATTCTCAATCCCACTCTGCCTGCCTGTGACAATCTTGTCCCTGTGACATTGCTGACTCCTAATGATAACGGTCCAGGGCCCACAACGCACCCTTGAGGGCCACTTAAAAATAACATTCAAATATACTGTAAATAAATACATACCCTGGAGTTTGCTGTTACAGTTGGAAACTTAAAAATACTTACTGTGGGTCCTTCATCATAATTACCCCGACATTTTGGAGCACACAACGATAAGGCATAGGACACAACTATAACTGAAGACTGCTTATAAATCCAAAATCCAAATTTGATGCTAGCACAAAATATAATTCTTCACCACATAATAATGTACAATTACATTTCATTAATTATTAAATCTACAGTGATTAATAATTATTTGAATTGCACTAAAAACACGTGGGCTACAATGAATAATGAAGCGCAAATTTAATGAAGGTAAGGATCTACGGGGAGACTATGTTGCAGTGGACTACTTGTAGTGACGTCATAGGATTGTTACGATCTTATGTGTAGGCCTTCATATATAGGAGGTGCTGGTTCAATGCAGAAGCCCCTCCACACACCATCGGCTTGTAATGTTTTTCTGCACCCCATCGACTACCCGTTCTGGTACCAAAGGGCCAGCGTTGCATCTAGCAAGACATCACGTGTACCAGATGTCCAAATCACTTTAGCCTTAAGGCTCCCTCACACCAACGCGAAACAATCGCAGTCACAGCGGATCTTTCGTGGCGAATTATTCGCATCAAAACGCTACCCATGATGAACAATGGTGATGAGTTGTTTACAATAGCTTCAGTCGTAATCGTAATGTTGTTCGAATTTTGATAGAACTAGATGCGTTCAGAGAAAAACTAATAAATTAATAAGGATGTATCCAACTAAACTGACGCATTGGTGTGCATATCAAGACGAATCCACCGCGTCGCAGCGAATACTCCTGTGGCAAAAATTCCGCTGTGACTGCGATTGTTTCGCGTTGGTGTGAGGGAGCTGTTATATAGCATACTTTTGTCTTCCTTCTATAAACCATTTGTGCAAAATGAAAATGCTCAACTCAATTCCCATAGACTTTCATTTAAAGACTTCAATTACAGGATATTTCAAGCCTAATGCCAGGCCGATGAGACTCCAAAGGCAAGCAGAGCCGTCCATGAAGCATTTCCTACTTCCATCGCAGTACATCCGCCCTACCAGAGCAAAACTTGTTCTGTATTCCAATGTCCTAGAATAGTAGTACTCATAAACATTACGTGAGTCCTCCTAGCATTGCGTTAGAATGGGCATCTCTATGCACTGTCAACTGGGGCTACTTGAACAAACTTCGTCCCCATAATTATGTTACTGTTTCAAGTTGCCCCCACTAGGGACTACTTGGACCACGTGTGTAAATTATTCCTTTAATTCATTTTAATGAAACCAGGATAAAGTCTTAATCCATGTTGTAGGCAGGGTCCGGTCTAGAGCTTATTTCGCCCCGGACAAAATAAAAACATATTGCCGCCCCTTACGAATATAAAGGCCTCCATACACGATCGCTCCATTTGGATGGCGTCTGAATGGATGACGTCCAAAAATCAGCACATACACCATCACTCCATGCTGTTAACTCCATTTTGTCTTCAGTTTAGTTTAAGTTCTGGTGAGAACAGCATGGATGAAGAAGAATTGCTACTTTTGGTTGCTGGGTAACCATCTTGTCCCCCTGAATAGACACAAGGGCGGCATTTTGGTCATTGTTTTTTGCAGCCACAGCAGTCTGTAATCTCTATGCCAGTGGTTGCGAACTTGTGATCCACCGTGCAATTTTAAGTGACCCACCCGAACGTGAATCATATCTAGTTTATCATATCATGGTGTGTGGGTTGAACGGGGACCTGGAGGTTAGAAACCATAGATCCGACCCAGCCACAGGCGGGATAAGGGCATTATGATGATGTTCTCTATTTGCTACTTTAATAAACTAATATATTCATTATTAATAATAACTTTTTATTCATAAAATTACATAGTGATTGCAACTGACCTGCGGACAACTTTTTTGGTGTTATTGTGACCCGTCTTCAAAAAAGGGTTCGCCACCACTGCCCTATGCATATTTATCATCAGTCTACTGTTCGTCTTTTTTGGGAATTCCACCAACGCTAGGGAGCGAGCTCCTACACCTGGAAATTTTGCCTCATCTTCCCGTCGCATAGTAGAGGGGGTGCGGTTGAGTTTGGTTGGACACACCAGTTCTCGTCAGATCACTGAGATTAAGAAGCACAAGTCTTTAGTACCAACATTGGTGGTTGGTAGTGAACGTTGGGTGCTTCTAATTTCCCCTCTCCTACCTCCTTAGGGTTTGGCATGTTATGGCTGCTTGGCGTACTCCCCAAGCCCTGAGAATAACACACTAACATACTTTTACATGCAAGTGACATCATACACCACTCAGGTCCTCTCTCGCCTGAAAGAAGCCAACCCACCTCGGTGCAGTATTGAACCTAGAACTGCTAACGCAGTTACCGAGCGTGCCACCCACTACGTCACCGAGGCGGGTTATAAAAATTTCCAAAAGCATTCAATTTAAAAAATAAAACACAACGTGCCATAAACATGGCAAGTTCTATCAATAACTCCCTGCCAGCCATTAAGGTCCGCTCTCTAAAGCTGCTTGTTGCATACTGATCCCTATTTAGACCATGATTTTCACACACGATCATGCCACTGTTTCAAATGGCATGGGCGTTTTTGCCACACACGGTCAGTTGGCATGATGGAGTGATGGAGCGATCGTGTGGAATTTGGCTTGACCAAAAATCCAACCAAGCTCATCACACCACATCATCCACTTCAGTTTCCCCACACACGATGCGATTTTGGATGGGGGCCTTAATGCAAGTTCAAGCAGCAGTTTTTTCTCACAGCCAAAATGGCTCCCCGGACTAATGCCCGGGTTTCACCTCCTAGGGCGGGCCCTGAGTGTAGTGTCTGCATTAGAATTACGCCGTAGACGGGGCTCTAATGGCCTTGTAGTTGAAGGGCCCTAAACACCACCGAACCAAAAATGAGAAGAGAAAACGAGCTGGTTACGTCACTCACAGGGATTTAGCTCGGCAAATGGGTTAAAGGCAGGCATATGAAAGAGTGGGATTAGGTTGGTTAAATGAGTTGGATTAGGATATGATGACCGGCTGTTCTCCACCCAATAAACATTCTTGATCTATTTTCGGCCTCGGAGCATTTCGTATCATGTCAGGTTCTTTCTATCCTCTTTCAAAATTAACCGTTGCAGGAGAAAAGGCCATCTTTAAAGGCAAATACATTTACCTTAATTGCACCTGGTAGAACGAAATTAGTCCTTGAATGTTAACTATGTTCTTTATGTACCTGTTCCATATTTGCGAGAATTTCTAAGACTTCAAAAATGAATTATTTTGGAAGTTCGGTAAGTATTCATATTTATACTAGTTTCTTGGTCCCCTCTCCATTGCCAAGTATAAAGTATACACGTTTGAAATATCTACAATACCAATACATAAAATAACTACTCACCTTAGCACGGCAGGTACACCAGTCGGCCATATTTATCTCTTCCGTCAAAGAAGTTCCTTGACCTACATTTCTTGACATTTAAAAACCGGTTGTTACCATTATAATACTGCCATCTATTGCAGCATCCAGAAGACTGCCGCTGAACTCTACATGTAAAAAAAGTAACCACTTACCCTTTTCCCGCCTATCGCAGGGTCCCCATCATTATCCCTCTGGATGGACAGATGGGTGACCTGTTGTGTGGCACTCGCCAGCCTACTATTTGTTGGGGCATTCTGCCTGATCTATTCCTTGCATAGTAGAGTAGTTTCCTTTACGTGCAAATGACATTGCAAATCACATGGGACCTCTCTCTCCTCTCGCCCCAAAGAAGTCACCACACCTCCATCCAGCCATGAACCATGAACCACAGACGCAGTAATTGAACAGACTACGTCTGCGCCACCGAGGGGATTACAGGTAAATCATAACCGTTATCATCATTATATAAGGATCATAATTAACCCTTATGTCCATACCCGGATACAGATCCTGCCCGGGTGCCCATTTTGACTTTGAGTTGAAATAATTTCATTTTGAAAACAGTTATTGTTTTATAACGCCAATTTCCCCATACTTTCATTTGTTATGAGTTAATTTATCTCAAGTTTTCGTATTCATAACTTGACCACTTGGAAGGAATTGGCTCTGAAGCTCATTGAGGCACTATTCAATACCCGGGTACCCTGGCACCCAATAGTCAATTTCACAAAATTCACGTAGAAAAGTACAGCTCTTTATATAAAAACTTTGAAGGAAATGCAAATTATTGAATAAATTATGCTTTAGTACTTCATTTTCATCAATAAGAATAATATATTAGTATTTAAAGAAGGGTCACACATAAATGGCATGCATGGATTACTGGATTAGTTTCATGGGTTGGGGAGGTAAGCCAAGCAGCCATAACAGGACGAACCCTTAGGAGGCTGCTTGGGGAGATGAGGAGGTAGGTGAAGATAATGAAGGAGAGGGGAAATTTGCAGCACCCAACGTTCTTTACCAACCACCCTTGTTGGTATTGCGTGGGTTTGGGCTGCTTATCTTCAGTGATCTCATGGGAACTGGTGTGTCCAACACAACTTGGCTGCACTCGCCAGAAGGAAAGAATTGTGTACACTGCAAGCAGCCCTGATAGGCCAAATTGGCAGTGGAGAGAATGACTCTCATTCCTAATTACTACACCATTGAACCCCAAGGAACGTGAAGCCTAACATCAAACTGCCATATATTGCATATGCAGCTATAATTAAAAATGGCACCTTCTGGCAGAAACTTCCTCACATTATCCTCACATTTCTAGACTTCTTATCCTAAGGAAGCGACATTTGGGCAGATTTAATGGCAACTCCCACTTTCTGCTCCAATCATATATCTTGTTTAGGTCCTGTTGCAATTCTGTGCAGGAAGATAACCCCTCATCCCTTGCAATGCATGCGTCATCTGCAAAAGCTCAAAAAATGATTGTATGTCAAGCCCTATATCATTAGCATAAATTATATAGAGTAAAGGTCCAAATGTGCTTCCCTGGGGGACTCTTAGTGTTGCAGGTATCCATTCTGAAATCTTGCCATCAAAAAGGACTCTGCTGCCTCACAGCTGGTATGGCACGCTGGCAGGACGGCTGGTATAGGCATATAATAAGAACAGGGAAGGAGCTCATTAGGTACTTTTTGAAATTGTAGGTGGAAGCACCCACAGTAGGAGAAGACCAAAAGCAAACGGTGGTGCAGGCTGTATACATAAGGATATGGTAATGTGTAGGGTGGATGGGGACCTGGTGGGAGATAGCTGAAAGTCTACGGATGCAACCTACAGGCAGGGAAAGGGTGTGATGATGAATGGATGTATGTAGTGTGGTCGAGAAATGTGAAGAGGAAAGAAGGGTAGGGGAGAAGCAAAACAAACTCGGGACTAGATTGGAAAGCGGCAAGATTCGAGAGCTAGAACCAACGGCGGATCCAGGGGTGAGTACTTTTCAAAAGAGTGCGCCCAAATTATTTTTAAATATTCAGAATCCCTTTGTATAATTCTAGCTAGCATTTATAATAGGTCCTCTACTGCCCCTCAGACAGTGTCCCCTGGCTAGAACCCGCTGACCCGATCCTGCCACATGAAGTATAAGAGATTACTGTTGTGTGGGACACCAAATGCATGAAACAAGCGTCTTTGAATGTTCAATACAATGGGTTTTTGGGTTGATAGCTGCCTGTGGTCCAAAGAATATAGTAGGGGCATTCTAAAGACCATCTATGAGTCGTCATTATCAAGAAATATGATAGCTTCAGGAATACTTGCATGTTGAAACACGTTTCCTGAATTCCATTTTATTCTGTATGGGTACCTGGCTATTGAACAACATGGAACTATCCTAGTATGGACATCATCATCATCTCACCCTTCTCCTGCCTGAGACAAAGTCGGGTCTGCGGGTTCTAATCCTCCACTCCCGCCTATCCCCCACCAGGTCCCCCTCCACCCCGCAAGCCTCCATGTCCACCTGCACCACCTGCTCCTACGTTCGTTTTGATCTTCCTCTACCTCTGGTGCCCCCAATTACCTGCTGTCCCACAATGGACCTAATAAGCTCCTCCTCTCCCCTCCTCATCACATGCCCATACCACCTAAACCGATTCTCTCTCATCTTTTCTTCAATGTCTCCCACCCCAATAGGGGTGTACATAAGGGTCAATCCTGACACATGTCCCAGTTTCGTACAGCCCTTTATTACATTGGAAGTTCAATGGAACAAATGGAACTATGGAATTCGCTATCAACGTTGGCAGCCCCGTCAGTGTGCAGCAGATTATAGCCAAATGCTGTATTTTTGATCATAATTTGCAAGTAAAATCCTCTCAGAATCTTTATCTCTTCTGGAACGGTTAACTGGTACAATTTAGTAGGCTGTTAAGGCAAAAAATCCCAGATTTTCTCATCATCCTTTCGAACGCCAGTAGACAGACGTCACTTGTCCCATTTGGTAGCAGCTTGACCTGGGTCAGCAAAGCTAACCTTCCGAACGTGCAATGCAGACAAGTGTCATCATCATAACCATCATACCATTATCCCGCCTGCAGCAGGGGAGTCTGCGGGGTCTAGCCCTCCACTCTCGCCTGTCTCCCACCAGGTCCCCGTCCACCCCACACACTACCATATCCATCCTTACAGACAACCTGCTCACATATCTTCTGCTTCGGTCTCCCCCTCCTCCAGGCGCTTCCATCCACTTGCATTGCTGAAGTGGACCTAAGGAGCTCCTCCTCCCCTCTTTTCATTGTTCATACAACCTTATCCTATTCTCCTTCACCTTTTTCAGTGATGTCCACCACTCCCAGGCTACCATTAATATACTCATTCCAAAATATCCCATGCAGACAACTGTATTCAACATTATTTAAAATAATGGGGGAGGGGGTGGGCACTTATTTCAGATTTTCAAGCAGTATTGAGGACCCTAGCAGCAGTCCTCAGTGACACCTATGCATGTGTGACATTTCCTTATCATCTGGTGGGATTCGAATCCATCATGAAATGAAAATTCATTTTATAAATTAAACAAGCTGATATGAACATTTTTTTATTAACTTACACAATCAATATGATAATTTGCATTCAGTACTTCCTAGGACGCTTAAAATCATCTGATCTACCATGACGATCATATCTGTAGTCTCTCCACCGATTATGCGCACCATGAAAATTTGAATCCTGGTATCCATGTCGTCTGTCGGATGGTCTTAAAAGAAAATTAAAATGCCTTTAATATTAATATCATGTACATCCATTTTTAATATACATATACAGTGGGTAACATATATATAGGTAAAATCATGCTTGTGATTAAAATATAGCTGAAAATTGTGATGATCTAAAACTGAAATAAAGTTTGTAACGCAGTTTATTACAATATTTCTCAAAGTTTCAAATAATTTGAATAAACTATTCATAATAAGTTGTCACAAATTATAAATTTGATACAATTTATGAGTAGACCAGCTTTAATCACACCCTGTAGTTGGCTATGCATGGAATTCACAAGGATTGTTATGGTTTCTTTACTGATTTTCAGCAAATCTTCTAGTAAAACTGTTTTCAAGCTTCCTTTCATTAAAATTTTTCATTTTTGCATGTTAAAGTCCAAAATTCTCCAATGATATTCAATTGGATTCAAGCCAGTATTGTGTGTAACGGGTTTCAAACTGATGTGGTGAATAGTAGATTAACCACTGCTTCGATTTTTTTTCAGTATGTTTAGAGATACACTAAGCCAAAGGCATGTATCTCACAGCGTTGGTCTTTTCATAAGACTGCTGCTGATGGGGTGCAATGGACATGCTCTACAGATATCATCAAGCAATGCCTACAAAGCTCCACAAAATACCAATAAGCCTGAATCTAGAGGGCAAATTTAAAAATTTTATCACTGTCTTATTCAAACCACCCACCAACATGTCAGACATAAATGACAGTAGTAAATGAAAAATGGTAGTAAATCTCTCTGACATACCAGTGAACCAATATCAAGACAATGTGTTAAGTAAAGCACTTAGATTCTGCCCATCAAATCCAAGGATCAACAAATTGGATGTATTCTCAGAACTGGATGAAATGTGTAGGAAAATTTAACTGAAATTAGTCTTTCCACAACAAGGCCCTCAATCAAATCTTTTAAAAGAGTGGAGACAACCATCACATTGGACAAAAAACACATTCAGTCTGATGTCCTCAATGTCTACCAAGAAGAAAATTTTATGGATTTCCAAAAGGACATTGAGAATCAACAGGGCAATATATCAATTAATCTATCCCAGTTAGAGCTTAGGGCCCTTGAGGAACTTCAAAATAGTAGAGAAATTGTTACCAAGAAGGCAGACAAGTGTGGGGCAGTAGTAATCCAAAACTGTGTAGATTATATTAAGGAAGTTGACCATCAACTGTTAGATAGAAATATCTATAGAAAATCAGGCCACAATCTCACTGATAAAATTCAAACTAAAATAAAAAAAAAATTCTTAGAGACCTTTATACATCAGGAAAAAAATCACAAAAGATATGATGACCTTCATGATAGTAAAGAACCCCCCCCCAGGTCGATCCTCCACCCTACCAAACATCCATAAGACAGGGAACCCAGGACGACCTCTAGTTTACTCTAATAATGCAGTGACTGAAAATATATCTAAATTTGATGACAGCTCTCCAAACAAATCCCAAAAAAACCTGCAATCTTTCCTCCAACATATGACAGACTTCCTTCAAAAATTGGAGGCCCTCCAACAAACAACTCATTTACCAGACAAACTAACTCTGTACACCCAGGACATGGCATCATTGTATACAAATATTCCACATGAAGGGATAGTCTTGTAGAAAGCCCTCATATACATCAAACGGACATTCCCAGATGTTGAAATGCTCAGGATGTAATCAAAATAGTTCTCATAAATTATATTTTTGAATTTAATAACGACTACTATATACAAGAGCATGGCACAGTGATGAGAACCAAAATGGCCCCTTCATATGCTAATATTTTCAATAAAATAGCTAGTGGAGATAGGATGCCATCTGCCTGGAATGAGAGTTGGATAGTACCACTAATCAACAGCAAAGGGGATGTCCAAGACTGTGGTAACTATAGCGGTATTAAAATAATGAGCCACTCCATGAAGCTATGGAAGAGTTATGGAGCGTTGCCTATGGGATAGAACTAGTGTTCGTGGAAATCAGTTTGGATTTATGGCAGGTAGGTCCACAATGGAGCCAATCTTCATCCTGAGGCAGATGGTTGAAAAGTATAGGGCTGCAAGAAAGATCTAGGGGCTTCCCTGTAGGGAAACATGAGGGGCTTCCCTGTGAAGGTTGGAGTGCACAAAGGTTCAGCCCTTAGCCCATACCTTTTCATTCTGGTTATGGATGAAAGTAGGGAGTAGGAGAATAGGCCCCTCAGTGCTTGGCATTTGCAGATGATATTGGAAAACTTATTGGAGAACAGATAGAGAACAGACTAAACGATATTAGAGGAGCTATGGAAAAGGGAGGGTTAAGATTAACATGAAGAAGACAGAGTATTTAGCTTTCAATTGGAAAGGACGGGGAAATAATAGTGATGTACTTTGAGGGGTGAACTGGTGAAAAAGGTGCAAGAAGTAAAGTAGTTAGGATCAACGTTCCAAAGCAATGGGGAGATAGACTTGGATGTGACCCACAGAATCAATGGGGGTGGCCGAAATGGAGGCAGGCAAGTGGAGTCCTGTGTGATAGTAGGGTCCCAATCAAGTTGAAAGGGGGGTTTTACAGGTCTGTGGTTAGACCAGCTACGCTATATGATTCAGAATGTGGGGCAGTGAGGAAGAACCATGTAAGCAGAATGCAAGTAGCCGAGATGCGAATGCTGCAGTACATGAGTGGCATATTGAGAATGGATAGAATTAGGAATGCATATATTAGAGGTAGTCCTGGGGGGTGCTGGACATCGCTGAAAAAATGAGGGAGAATAGGCTTAGATGGTGTGGACACATCATGAGAACAGGGGAAGATGAGCTCGTTAGGTGCATCCCAGGTATGCAGGTGGTGCAGTAGCACCAAGGGGAGGGGGAGGCTGAAAACAGATAGGGACCTGGTGGGAGACAGACAGGAGTAGAGAGTTAGAACCCACAGACCTGACCTTGCCACTGTCAGGATAAGGGTTTGATGATGATGATAGGCTAATATATTTATGGGCAACATTGAAAAAGCATTGAAAGAAAACCATTAATGTGGGTATGATTCCTTGGGGATCACATCAATTTGGCATATGGCAATTTGGCGTAGTCAATTTAGCATACATACAAATTCGGTGTACACACTGATCTCATGGGTGCACACATTTGTTCAAAATTGCAACTGTCATAACCAGTGGCAGATCCAGGATTTTCGTCAAGGGGGGAATGAGCTAATATGGGGGGATTGAGCTAATATGGGAGGGGTTGAGCTAATACAGGGGGGGGTTGGGCTAAACATCACACATTATGCCAGTATATAATTGCAGCCTCTAAAAAAACCCACTTTTAACATTTAGCCCCATATCTTTCTAAAAGTGTCCAATTACCAAAGTTTTTTGTGTTCTTTACTTTCATCCATTCATTGGTCATTCGTTTTTTGGTATTTTTCAAAAAAGTGAAACTTTAAAAAACCCCAATGTTCATAGAAAAAAAACCCATGGTCCCTAAAAAACCCATGTCTCTAAGTTAGTTTTTTTTAAAGTTTCAAATGCAGTTAATATATTTTTCGTTTTAATTAACATGAATCTTGAAATGACTACTACTGGATTTCAAGAAAACTTATTCACACAACATCAAAATTGCATTAGACTCAAGGTATTATAAATGCATTAATGCGCATGTGCCATAACGCCCAGTTGGATAACGCCGATGTGCCATAATGCCCAGTTGGATAATGCCGATGTGGCATAACGCCCAGTTCAATTGAAATTACATATTCAGCTGCAAGTTCATTGGAATTGGACCACAGAAAATGTTCTCTGCAGGAACAAATTCCATAGGGAGGCTGGACTTACTGATAAAACGACCATCTCCTTTAAAGACTAAAAATCTGAATGATACCTGGGGAAGTGGCTCATTTTCATCCTTGCAGAATACCTTGCTTAAATCGCCAATGTAGAATTCTAGGCAGAATTTTTTGAGGTACACACTTTGAAAACACAATTTTTAGATATACCATGTTGAGTTTTGAAAAACTTGCTGCATGGGCTTATTGCAAACTATTTTTTTCCACATTCTTTCAAATTTTGAAATACTTCGGAGATGGGTCTTTTTAGAGGACGTATGGGTTTTTTTATGTTTGGCCTTAAAGTATTACTGTAAAATGGGGGCTGTAGGTAACAGTAACATTTATTTTCTACATAGAGGGAGGTATAACCTAACACTTGGCCATATGGAAAATTGATGCCACTTTTCCATTTAAATATGGTAATGCCTTGACATCGTGCACAAAACCAAACAATTATGGTGTATTTTTGCAGAAAATGAAAAAAAAAATTTTTTTGATAATGTTGGTCCCTCTAGGTTAAATGCTGCTTTATTTTAGCTTCACACAAGTAGCTTACAGTGCATGCAAAACAGTAACAATTTTTATTTAATAAGAGCCAAGTTAGACAGTGGGTTTTTTCATGTACCATTTCTAGATGGGGTTTTTTTTATAGGCCATGACTATAAGTTCCATGATCCTAGATCCATGCGTGGTTATAACAGTCATTGCAATGGTCCCATATAACAGTTGGGTTTGTTTGTGTTTTAGGGCCCATTTATTGTTCATTGTTAGGCCCATCCATTCGTTGTTAGGGCATTCATTGTTCTATTACCTTGCAATGACTGTTGAGATATGAACAAATTTGGGCACCCAAGAGATTGGTATGTGTGCCAAATTTGTATGTATGTGAAATCGTCATATGCCAAATTGTCATACACCAAATTGCCATATGCTAAATTGTGACGTGTCAAATTGACA
This sequence comes from Trigoniulus corallinus, assembly GCA_013389805.1. Classification (NCBI taxonomy): domain Eukaryota; kingdom Metazoa; phylum Arthropoda; class Diplopoda; order Spirobolida; family Trigoniulidae; genus Trigoniulus; species Trigoniulus corallinus. Next base: position 25,234,290 of record JAAFCE010004209.1, on the reverse strand, counting down.
TAGACCCAATTCCTTGATGATGCCTTTGTAATTTGGACTCATTCAGAGCAGGATCTAAATGACTGCAGCTTGACAAATTCCATAAACCCTTCAATACAATTCACAGCAAATATTTCTAGGACTGAAATAGACTTCCTTGGCATGAAGATCTCATACCTAAATGGACAATTAAGAACTTCCCTAACCAGAAACCAATGGATACAAACCAATACCTACATTATAGTAGCTTCCACCCAAAAAGTGCAAGGTTGGTATTCCAATTGGACAGTTAAAACCAATCGAAAGGATCTGCTCAGATGACAGAGACTTCTGGATGAAATGCCAACAACTTCTACAGGACTTTGAAAGGTGTGGATACCATGGAAAATTCCTGGGGGGGTTTGGAAATCAGGCAAGTCAACTACAACAGACACTGTCCTACAATACAAAGAAGGGACAAAGTGACAACCTTTCTCTATGCAGAGCATTTAATGACCTATCTGGTACATTTACTGAGCAAAAATGATAAACTTCAGGAAAGAAAATGATAGGAAGCAGCATCTCATATGATAAAGGAGTTCAAAACATTGTCACCTGGTGGCATGAATGCCAATTATCTTCCAGGTACCATAAGTTTAAGTTGCTGATGCTTTACATCTACTATAACAGATAATCTTTCATGACAGTGGAATGGGTGTAAATGGGATGATTAATAGCGGTGGTCCCTATGGTGGGAGGGGAAATATGGCTAAAACAATAACTAAAATTAAATATATGACAGTTAAAATGGTAAGAATAAGTGTAATTATTGAAAAAGGTAAAAAGATACAGGCACTCAAAGTGAAAATTCAGATAGGATATTACCCATAGGAATATTACAGATGGTACAAATTCATTAAATGGATGAAACAAGATAATGCTATGTTGTAATTGTAGCAGTTTATTGTATCCTCAAAAATATGTCAAAGGATGTCATGTTACTTAAGATTGTGGACAATTTTTACAAACTGAGAATGTCAAATAATGTTCAATGCAAAAATAGGTTTCTGACATTTTACACCTGATTTTAAAGTCTTTCTTCTCTATGTATTAGTTGCTGCATGATGAACCAACAACTATTATATGTCCATGTATATCACATTGACAGGGCTGGGTCCAGAGGCAGATCGGGGTGAGCACTTCAAAAAAGATCCCTTAGTATAAATTCATTTAGCAATTAAAATAGGTCTTCCACTGCCCCTTTGACAATTTCCCAGGGGCAGACCCAGAGGGGGAGCAATCAGCAGTTGCTCCACCTCAGTGCCTCAATAGCGCAAAACTGATGGCACATTTTTGCATTGTTATTGCCACTTCTACACTGTTAGCCCAACAGTTGCAGTCGAATCTGTAGTTGGCTAAACTACTGAAGATAGGATATTATCTAAGGAGCAGGAGAGGACCTATTGGAATTTCTAGGTAGATTTATAATAAAAGGATTCTGAATATTTAAAAATATTTGGGGTGCACCTTTTTGATATGCTCCCTTCCCCCTGATCCACCACTGCTGAATGTCCTATATTCAGTGGTTTAGCCAACTGCAGATTGGACTGGCAGTATACTGTAGATGTGGGAATAGCAAACGCTAAAATACCTCAGTTGCAAATTTGAATCGGTTGAAATATGTGTCCCATTGAGGAACTGAGGGGAGGCGGGAGCAATTGCTGCATTGATCCCCTATGGATCCACTCCTGCACGTTGAGCAGTAGTAATAGTAGTTGCTGGTGTAGTCAATGCAGAAATGGATGTAGTTTATATGCAAGAGGTTGACTGCATTATCATGCTCTCAATTGGCTATTTTACCAAATTACCAACGTGGCCTTCACAGATGAAAAGGTAGCCATGAGGGTTCCTGTAGGCCATCCTGATAATGCTGCTGGCTCTTCCCCACATGCTCTTCAATAAATAAAGCAATAGATGACGTCACTAATGCATCTTCAGGGTCAGAGTAATGCCATTTTGCAATGGGGTACACATGTACCTTGGTAGTAACTTGTGAGGAAAATTTTGGGTAGTAACACAAGGGTTAAGAAAAAATAATTTTAATGGTGGAGTGCCCCAGAAACAGCCCTTCATTAGTGCAAAAAATCAAAAAGTGTGATTGCAGTTTGCTAAAGAATATGTAAAAAACGGATCCAAATGATTGCTATTGATAAAGCACAATTACATACTATACACTATACTCTAGTCAAAACAAGAAAAAACGTGTTCACTGTTAGCTGAAAAACACCAAATGAATGCATGACTCATTGTTATGGTGTGCAGTGCAGCCTGGTGCTAAGATCAGCATCAATGTGGCATGAAATTTCAACTGTTTTAATTTTTATTAAAAAGTCAAATTTTTAAGTAGTTTTATTTATGTGGTAAATATTTTATCATTTATTCTTGACTTGAACAATATTATGCCATGAAGTGCAATAATTTCTCAAAAATAAAAATTAATTTTTCAAATAATGAACAAAAAATGCACAACACAGTGGAATTCCCTGTGTTTTCCCTGAATCTTTTTTAACTTTCTGAATCCCTGCATTTTCCCTGTTTTCCAGACCGCTGGGCATCCTGAAAGACAGTTATTTCTGATGATGAAAGTGATTTACAAACAGTTGCAGATGGTGTATACCATTACCAGATATACAATTGCATTGAAATACAATTTTATTTAAGGTTCATATAAATCTTTTTCAGCTTCCCAAAGAAATTTATTAAGAAACCTATTTTCTTTAACATCAACAAACTTTTTTCCATGCAGTTGCGCATCCATTTTAATTTGTTATTTCTGAGTTATGCGAATTTTAAAAATTATGGAACATATCCCTCATTTTTCCATAGACTTAGTCTCATTTTATGTGAATTCTTTTTATATGCTATTTGATGAGGAACATATCCCCCACATAAAAAAAGACCTGACTGCATACAAAAAACACTTGTACAATCGTATCCAAATGCAAAAAGGCTTGCCAACAAAATATTAAAACTGCAAAAAATGGTTTAAAGTTCTTCAAATAACCATATTTTTAATGTGTATGGTTGTCACTTTGACATTATTATCCTGTATGATTTTCACTTTGACATGTATTTCACCTTTTTGGCAATGTTTTAAGTGATTTAATGATTTTAATCTGTCATCAATTAAATATCACAAAGTCAAGTGATTATCATTTCATTTTCGACTTTTATTTGCACAATAAACTTCCTTGAATGATCGTTTTTATCAGTGTATGATTTTCACTTTGAGCAGCTGTATCACTAGATAAAAATGCATCACCTGAAAACATCTAAAACAGAAGAATAGCCAAATCAAGCTAAAAGTGCAAGCAATTTCTGTCTTGTTAGATAATAACAAATCGTGGATTGCCAACCCCTGTTGAGTTAAAGTCTCTCTGGGCTAAATGTAGTGGATGCCTTTTATCACCAGTATTTGTGCCGAGAGTGATGGCTTGGAAGTGCCCAGCATGCAGAGATCTGTGACTGCTGGACACTTCCCAGTGAAGATTTCCAGAAAGCCAGTGGGCATAAGTTGCTCATGCTGGAGATTCAAATTAAGGGGGCAGTCAGGAGGCATGCATGGAAGGGAGAACCAGTTATTAGGTGGGGGCAGTTGCCAGCTAACTCAGAGGAATTCAGGCAGGAGATTTCTCACCAGGTAGACTGGGATTGGGAAGGGTGTACTGATGCCATGTGGGACAGGGTTGCCAGAACCATCAGGAGATGTGGAAAATGATGTTTGGTATGGCTAGAGTAGGAGGCAACCCTCACAGTAGGCAGTCATGGTGGTGGAATGAGGAGGTGGAAGTAGCCATCAAACTTAAAAAGGTGGCATTCCATAGGTGGCAGGACATGGGAGACCAGGGTTCAAAGACTGCCTATATTCAATCAAGGAAAAATGCTAGGAGGACAATTGCCCTGGCCAAACACCCCAAGTATGAGGAACTATATGATGAGTTAGGGACAAAAGAAGGTGAGAAAAACATTTTTAGACTGGCCAGGACCAGGGATCAAACAAGTAAGGACATTACCAGGGCCATAACAGTCAAGGATAGCAGTGGTAGAGTCCTTTTTCAACCAGCAGAAATAACCAGGAGGTGGGAGGAGTACTATCATGGCCTCTTAAATGCTGCCAACCAGGAAAGGACCATTGAGAGCCACCCAGGCACCTCAGAGGCAGTCGACAGGGTGACAGAGGAAGAAATAGTTGGGGCCCTCCAAAAGATGAAAGGACACAAAGCAGTAGGCCCAGATAAGATTCCCATGGAGGTTTGGCATACCCTGGGGGCCACTGGAGTAACGTGGCTAACAAAGCTCTTCAATAAGGTAGCAAGTGGAGACAGAATGCCATCAGCATGGAGGGAGAGCTGGATAGTTCCATTGTTCAAGGGCAAAGGTGACGCCCAGAATTATGGAAACTATAGAGGCATCAAGCTAGAGCCACTCCATGAAGCTTTGGGAAAGAGTCATTGAGGGCCGCCTCAGAAAATGCACTATGGTTTGGGGAAATCAATTTGGGTTTATGCCTGGTAGGTCTACAATGGAGCCAATATTTATTCTAAGGCAGATGATAGAAAAGTATAGGGCAGCAAAGAAAGACCTCCATGCAATATTCATTGACCTAGAGAAGGCATATGATAGCGTTCCTAGACAGGTAGTATGGAATATGCTAAGAAGAAAAGGGGTAGATGAAGGTCACATTAGAATAGTGCAGGATATGTATGAGGGCTCTATCGCTAGGGTGAGGACGGCTTGGGAAAACACAAAAAGCTTCAAAGTGCAGGTGGGTGTACACCAAGGGTCAGCACTTAGCCCATACTTATTTACGCTAGTCATGCATGAGCTGCTGACGGGAGTGGGGGAATGGGCCCCACAGTGCTTGATATTTGCTGACGATGTGGGAAAGCTTGCAGAGTCCAACGAGGAGGCCCGAAAGGGCTTACAAGACATCCAGATAGCAATGGGAAAGGGGGGCCTGAAGGTGAATATGAAAAAGACAGAATACCTAGCTTTTAACTGGAGTGGTCAGGGGCCAGAAGGCGAGGTACGCTCAGGAGATGAGGTGATACCAGCAGTGCAGGAGTTTAGATACTTAGGATCAGTGTTCCAGGGAAATGGAGAAATAGACTCTGATGTGTCTAATAGGATTAAGGCAGGTTGGCTGAAGTGGAGACAGGCAAGTGGGGTCCTGTGTGACCGCCGGGTGCCTATAAAGCTAAAAGGCAAAGTCTACAGAACTGTAGTTAGGCCAGCTATGCTGTATGGCTCAGAGTGTTGGGCAGTGAGGAAGGACCATGAAAGGAGAATGCAGGTGGCGGAGATGCGAATGCTGCGCTTCATGAGCGGGGTGTCACGAGCCGACAGGATCCGAAACAATCATGTTAGAGGTAGTCTGGGGGTGGGAGACATCGCGGAGAAGATGAGGGAAAACAGATTGAGGTGGTGTGGGCATGTTATGCGAAGGGGGGAGGAGGAGCTAGTTAGGTCCATCATGGGACTGGGGAGCGTCAGGGGGAGGGGAAGACCAAAGAGGACGTCGGAGCAGGTGGTACAAAAGGACATGGGTGTGTGTGGGGTAGATGGGGGCCTGGTCGGGGATCGACGGGGGTGGAGGATTGGAACTTGCAGACCCGACCCAGTTTTGTGCTGGAGAAGGGTATGATGATGATGAGTGATGGCTTGGAACAAAGAACTGGACAGACTATATGGTTTGTCCATAAAAGAAGCAACCACAAAATACAAAAGTACATAATTAGCTTTGTTAGTTTTAGGGGTTGCCCAGTATGGGAAGCATTGTAAACAAGCTTATTGGGACATAGAGCCTTCTCATATAACTTGGATAACATAGTAAGGTGTGAATATTTACATACTGACCAACATATGAGCCCATAGGAAATTGATGGTATGATCAGTTTCATAAATATCAATGTACATAAGGCAGGACACTGATTCATACCCTTAATATAGATAAGGGCATGGTAAACCCTCTTCACCTTCAAATAAAGGTAGTGGAGGTGGGCATGGAAAGTTAATTTGCATACACAGTGGTACACCTTCACACAGAAGAACCAGCCATAAACGTGTAGTTATAGAAAACTGGAGTGTTGATCCAGTAAAATGAAATAGTACACATCTTGTTCTGATTTAAGGTAAGATTATTTACAGCTAACAAACGTTCCACTAAATTTAATGAATTATTCAAAGCAATAGTGCAGTAAATATCTGACAACACCTTAATAAGTTGGAGGTTGTCAACAAATGCCAAACAGTAAATCTTGGGAGGTATATTTGAAAAGAGGTCATTTATATAAACATTGAACAGCGAAGAACTAAGAACACTGCCCTTAGGCAGGCCTATGGTCTAATGAAAAACTCACCTTCCCAATGTATGACCTATCTTAATATAATTTAGTCTAGAACATAGATAAATTTGTAAGAAGTCCAATATATGACCTGATAGGCCATAGTGAGACAACATCATGAGCATCAGAATTGATACACAAACAACAGCCTTTGAGTCACAATAGATGGTATCAACCTGCACCAACAAATTAGTTTCATTTGATTTCCTATGACAAAAACCACGTTGAGCTGGATGAAGGGAGTCTCGGAAATTGGAGAAATAATAGAGATCAGGCAGTAGTTAGCAATATTATGCCAAGAAGCATTCTTAAACACTGGGATGACATAGGAAGTCTGCCATTTGCTATGAACAAAGCTATGGTGCAGACAAAGAGTGAACAATTCCCAGAAAGCCTTAAGAATAAATGGTGGAATCCTACCTTGTTCAAGGACAAATGAAGGCTTCAGCTTACCCAAAGCCAATCCTGCTAACCCTGCCTCGTTAGAGTCCACATAGTTCCTCAAAACAGTGGTAAGTTCGATAAGAGGCTGAAGGCTCTCAGCAGCTACTTTAGTAACAATAAAAATTAACTTTGACTCTAAATTAGAGGATAAGCTTAGGCCTGGAATTTCAGGCACTATACCAGAAGGGATATTGACATTCAAACAATCAGCATGTGCCTTCTGTGAATAAATGGTAAATTTTATATGCTACTGACACAACTCTCTATATCTTAACAACCCCTTACTGCTGTTTTTGCACATCTCTTTTTAACTTTGCCATTCCAAACTTCCATTGAAACCTTCATTGCCATGGCAACCAAAGCTAATGAGCAGATGCAACAGTTCCAAGTTTAAAACTTTAAATTTTAGAAACAAGGACGTTTTTGTAAATTTTCAATTTATATTTAAAGCCTGCCACACATGATCAGTTTGGTGTGTCAGTTCGGTGTGTGCACATCGATGTGTTCAGTTTGGTGTGTGCACATCGATGTGTTCAGTTTGGTGTGAAGGACTGAATTGCCCACACACGATCAGTTTGGTGTGTCACATACTTATGTTCCTTTTCGTGAAACGTCATGTGACGTCATTTGATTGCCCGCATCAACCAGTAATTCTACCGTTACCATGGTGCAATTATTTTAAAGATGACGTTTATCCTTGTTTGAGCATGCACAGAACCTCTAATGTGAAGAACTGATGTGAGCAACCCCACACACACTTACTTCCAACTGATGTCGGTCTGAACTAACACATTGATGTGTTAAAAGTTGTAAAGATGACGTTTATCCGTGTTTGGGCATGCGCAGAACAAAAAAAGTGAACAATTGATGTGAGCAACCCCACACACGTTCAATTCGATTGACGTCAGTCTGAATTGACACACCGATTTGATAAAATTTCTTCACACCGTCAGTTAAAATTTTTGGTGTGAGCAAAAACTTTATTGCACACACACGTCAGTTTGATGTGTGTGGTGGGCTTTAGAATGTCAACTCGTGTTAACATTATGCATTTTGAACGGTTATTTTTATTCTTAGATTTAAAAAATTTAAAAACAAAAACAAAAAGAGAAATTTATGTAGAGTTGAAAACAAGACGTGTTTTACTATTGCTCTGCATTGAAATATTATTATATAGTTCTTCATATTTTTAAACGTTAAGAAATGGATTAAATTGTATTCTGCATTCTTAACTTGCTTCTACAATTATTCATTTACTACAAACATATGAACATTGTTAAGAAATAGGAACCACAAAAATTAGTGGACAGTCACAAACTCAAATGTAAATCATACAACACTCGACCACGTTAAGTTCTTCTGATATAATAAGTATTTATTTTTTCAATTTTTAAATTCCATTCTTTATGTTTGTAAATTGCCAATGTGACTCCCCTACACTACAATTTCATCAAACATGCTACAACATTGGTTCTCATGCCTGCATAAATGAAATGCTTGATGGCTTTCACGGCTGGTACATGTTCATGGTCTACATGGTATATAAACCAGGAAAATATTGCCCAAAAGTAATGGCACTAGCAGATGCCCATACAAACTATCTCTTGAATGCCTACTTATACACTGGTAAAGGCTGTGGTGGTCATGGATTGACACCTGAAGAAAGCAAGTTTTTAAAACAAACCCAGGCTGGTATAAAACTAGTTAAGGTAATTTATGGAACAAATTGCAATATCACAGCAGATAATTACTTTGGCTCCATTGAATTACTTTCACAGTTAAAACATACAACCTAACCTGTAGAGGGACACTGAAAAAGAACAAAAAGGAAATTCCACCAGAATTCTAATTCTAATTCACGACACTGAAAGCAGCCTTATTTGGCCAATATGGCAGTGGAGAGACCAGCTCTCATTCTTACATACATTACTAAAAAGCTCCCAAAATCCTAGGCTTAAATTCCTGTGATCACTCTACAACACTAGTAATGGTAGGGTGGCTTTTTATGAGGCCCTCAATCTTATCCTTTCCAAGGCTATTCCATTGTCAAATGGTCTTTGGTAAGAAAGACCAGTAATATGGGTCTGTCTGTGCCCTAATCTCCTTCAATTTATACGAATGATCCTTTCTCCCTTTGTACTTAGCAGGGGACACACATCCCACCAGAGGTCCATCACACCCCAGCAGCAGCAGTCTGATAAACATATTTATGCTGTGAGATGTTTGCCACTGGCTTAGTGTTTCCCAACATAATTCCCTGATCATGTCAGACACACTATCCCTGTGAGAAAACCTGTAGAATACAATTCTTGCTGCCCTCCTCTGTATCCTTTCAATCTCCCAAGATAATTCCTGCCTGAAGGGAAACCAAATTGGACTACCATACTCCAAAATTGGTAACACCATTGAAATATATGCTGTCCCGAAGGAACCTACTAATCAGACGGAGGAATTGACCAGCCCTCACAACCAATTTACTAATATAATCCTTCCAGGGACCTTGGTTATTTAAAATTATTCCAAGATGCTTATGGGTCCCAACTCTCTCAACCCTAACTCCACCTATATAGTAATCAAAATCAAGTAGCTCCCTAGATCTGGATGTTGCAAGAATCCTACACTTTTTCAGATTCAATGGCAATTCCCATTTTACACACCAATTGTAAATCTTATCGAGATCCTGTTGTAATTGTGTACAGGATGATAACCCCTCATCTAATACCCGAGCAGTACATGTGTCATCTGCAAATAGTTGAAGGAAGGAACTAATGTCAAACCCTATGTCATTCACATAGAGAATGTACAACAAAGGACCCAAAACACTTCCCTGAGGTACCCCTGATGTGGCTGGTTTCCATTCAGATGCACCACCCCTGTACATTACAAGCAGATAGGACCTTACCCACTGAGTAACCTTACTATGTATCCCTAGACTTGACATTTTTGAAATCAGCTTATCATGGGGCACCATGACAAAAGCCTGTTCAAAGTCAAAGAATACAACATCAACCTGCTTTCTGTTGTCTAAAGCCCTTTGAATATAATCCACCAAGCATGTCACATGACCTCCCTTTCCTAAATCCATGGTGATTGTTGCTAACGATGCCATTCTTTTCCAGATATCCCAAAATAGAGGAGAATAGGATGTGTTCAAAAATCTTGGATACAGCACTCGTTAATGAAACTGGTCTATAGCACTTAGGGTCTGCTGTGTCTCCTGACTTGAAAATTGGTACCACATTAGAAAAGTTTCCATGATGATGGAACAATACCCATGTCTAATGACTTTTTAAATATTTCCACCAGGTAATAGCTAAGTATCCCTGAAAGTCGCTGCATAATATATGGAGAAATGCCATCAGAACGTGCAGCCTTATGAACCTCTGATTTGCTTAGTAGTTGCTCAATTCCCACCCTAGTTATAGTAACCTCATCCATTCCCCCTGGAGAATCCCTATCAAGTACCAGCTGGCAGTTCCTCCTACTGGTTGCAAAGCTTTTTGCAAATGCATCATTGAAAACATTTGCAATCGTAAGACTATCCTTAACTACATTTCCTGAACTATCTTTAACCACTGTATCCCTATAACCCTCTTTCCTACACCTCTTCAGATACCCCCAGAACGTCTTTGGATTTTTCTTAAGCCTGTCTCCCAAAATGTTTTCATGAAAATTCTTGTAAGCCTTCTTCATATACACTTTAACCATTTTCCGGGCCTTCTTATAAACTAACTCTATATTGGCACCCCTCCTTCTCCTAAGTGCATTCCTAGCCTTTTGCTGGTTCCGCAAAGCTACTTTCACCTCTTTCGTATACCATTCAGGAAAAGTATTATTCCTTATAATCTTAGTGGGGACAGCTAGCTGTTTGCCCTTCTCTAAGAGGGCTAGGAATAGCTGCCAAGATTCCTCAACACCACAGGTATTAACAATGGTATAAAAATCATTTAACTCATATTCTAGATATGATTTAAAATATTCCCAATCTGCCTTATTATATTGGTATGCCACCTTGTCTGGTGCCACCTGTCTAGGTAACTTTTTAGCTATCTCCACCCTAACCCCTGCATGGTCACTAATTCCTTCAATACACTCTACAGTGTTGATAGAGCTGGGCACATTTGTAAATACTAAATCTAAAATTCCTCCTTTATCATGTGTAGGCATTGTCACAATCTGTTCAAATCCATTACAGTACAACTGCTCCAAAAATAGGTTCAGAGCACCTGAAAAACCTGGAGTTTGAATTAGGCTGCACACAGCCCCAATCCAACCCTGGTAAATTTAAGTCCCCTCCAAGAATTACTAGTGGTACCTTCTTCTTTTGATATATATGATCCAATGATTGTGACAGTCTTGTAAGTGGGAGTGGATCATCACCTGGTGGACGTTAGAAGCCGACTACATAAATTCCCCCACCACGAGAGCTTGCAACAAGACAACAAACCATTTCTCAATCTTCCTCATATTGTAGTTCCCTAGAGCTCTCCAGGGATTTATCTATTGCTATAAAGACTCCACCCCCTCTGCCTGTTTCCCTATCCTTTCTATAAACTACAAACTTATCTGAGAAGATCTCTGCTGATTTGATGTCTCCCCTCAACCAGGATTCAGTGCCAATTATGATATCAGCATCTGATGTGGCAGCAAGAGTATTGAACTTGACCACTTTATTGACTATGCTTCTGCAATTCACAACAAGCAAAGTCAATGAATCATTTACTGCTAAAGACTTACCTATCCGTCCCCTATTAATACCCTTCCTATTGATATTTGAACTCAACCTGGCATAAGATGACTTGGTACCTTTCCTAAAAAAATTGGCAATAAACTTCTTCATTTTTGTACCAATCCTTGAGACAGCCTTTGCATTAAAATGAAACCCATCAACAGCAAACCAATGTTGGAGATCTGAGAGACCTGCTGTGTAATCCAGTAGTTTTGCCCCAATAGACTGACCTTCAGAAAACATCCTATTATTGATCCATCTGGCCTTTGCTGCAGTTAACCTGCCTTTATGTAACCTAATCTCAATGGATGACTTATTAATGACCAACTAGCTAAGGAACTTTGAATGACTGTATCTACAATTTTGAGAAAACCCCTTACAAAACCTGAGAAAGACCACATACAGACAAATAGGAGACGATGTGCAATATGTCTCCAGCCCAGTGAGAAAAAGACTAACCAGTAAATATAGTCATGGCCTCTGAAAAAACCCACCTAGAAATGGTACACAAAAAAAACCCACTGTCTAACTCAGCTCATATTAAATAAAAAGTGCTACTGTTTTGCATACACTGTAAGTTACATGTGTGTTAAGCTAGAGTGACCAACATTAGCAAAAATAATTTTTTTTTTATTTTCTGCAAAAATACACCATAACTGCTGTTTTTTTGCACAATTTCAACACAGTACAACATTTATATGGAAAAACTGCATCAATTTTCCATCTCCAAAGTATTTAAAAATTTGAAAGAATGTGGAGTACAGAGTTTGCAATAAGCTCATGCAGCAAGTTTTTCAAAACTCAATCTAGTATTTATAAAAATTGTATTTTAAAAGTGTGTACCTCAAAAAAATTCTGCCAAGAAAATTCTACATTGGCTGCTTAACTATTAGAGAGATAATGCTCCCTTTACTGTTACATTGCAGGTAAAGGGTAGTCGGTGAGACCACCAAAGTAAAATCCAATGTTTTATTGAAATGCAGTGCTATAACTTTAAAACTCAATTGCATATTTCTTAATCAATATGCTGCAATGCAAAATACACAATTTATTTTAAACTTTCACATTCAATACAAATTTGTGCTCGATGATTACCACAGATTGCTCTGGAGCATCAGTGGCATGAATATTGCATCACCCATTTAATTTTTGAAGGGCAGAAGGAACAAACCCGACGATTTCATGTAGCAGATGTGTTTGCACCCCCCATAGTTGGACTTTTGGTTAGAGGGGGGGCCTTTAGTCTCCCCTGCCCAAGGTGCTTGACGACCACCTGCATTCTTGAATTTGACTTAACGAACTCCTCCTTATCTCTTCTCATTACGTGTCCATACAACATCCCTTATTCTCCCTCATATTTTGGGGATGTCCACCCCCTGGCTAAATCTAATATACTCATTCATAATTCTTTCAGCTGTTGACACCCCGCTCATGTACCACAGCAACTGAAGTGGCTCTCTTCCCTGCCTAACACTCAGGTACTGCTAGGCTGCCCCCAAAATAGTGCTTCACTGCGAATTACAGGGGGTCGTGCAGAGCTGTGCTACTACAGCATCTTTATGCCACGTGGATGGTAAAGGTCTGTGAGACTACCAGCTACCAAAAACAATATAGATTGGAATTTATAAGGTAATCATTGCATAGATCGTTATTAATTAGAAAAGAATGAAGGTACTGAAAATTTCAGGGACATTGCATGCTTAGAAACGAATGATCAGTGATTTTTGTAAGATGCAGGTGGTCTGTCAGAATACCATTTACCATTCTAGGGTTAATTAAGAAAGGTATTCTGTAAGGATAAAAATGAGCAACTTCCCCAGGCATCATTGAAATTTTTAGACTTTAGAGGAGATGGTCGTTTTATCAGTAAGTCCAACATCCCTATGGAATTTGTTCCTGCAGAGAAAATTTTCTGTGGTCCAAATCCAATGAACTTGCTGCTTCATATGTAATTTCAGTTGAACCTAATGTGTACAAGGAGATCTTATCCATCTGGCCATTATGGCACATGCGTGTTAATGCATTTATAATACCTTAAGCCTAATGCAATTTTGATGTTGTGTGAATAAATTTTTGATTTAAGCTCCAAGTTTTCTTGAAAACCAGTAGTAGTCGTTTGAAGATTCATGTCAATTAATAAAAAAATATGTTAACTACGTTTGAAACTTTAAAAAAACTAACTTAAGAGACATGGGTTTTTTTAGGGACCATGGTTTTTTTAACATTGGGTTTTTTTTTTAAATTTCACTTTTTTGGAAAATACCAAAAAATGAATGACCAATGAATAGATAAAAGTACTGATATATCTGCACAACATGTAGCCATGATAAAAGAACCCATAAAAAAGTGTGGTAAATGGACACTTACAGAAAGATATGGGGCTAAAATTGAAAAATGGGTTTTTTAGAGGCCACGACTATATTGTAATAGTTGCAACCATTCAGTCTGCCAAACCTGTTGCTCAGGGGTGTGCAAGGAGTGTGGAGAGGAGATGCTATGAATATCACCAATTTGTGAAATCTATGTTAACCATTACAAAATGCAAATTATTTAATATATTTTTTTAACTATGACCATATACTCTAAAATTGTGTTAAATAATTTAATATACAGTCAGCTGTTGTTATAACGAACGCAAAGGGTATGAACAATTCAGTCGCTACCTTGAGTGTTTGCTATCCCAAGAGGCACAGCTGGCACAAAGGGCATTCAGCACGTTTGCTGAAGCTGTCCCCAGCTTGTTTTGTTAGTGCTTTCAGGCCCCTCAACTACAAGGTCATTAGAGCCCTGCCCACCTTGTAGTTCTAATGCAGAGACTGTACAGACACCACACTAATGTGACGATTTTTGGGTATTAGCAGTACCCAGTCTTCCCAAGAGGCTACTCATGTTGTGAGTGGTGAATTGTCATCTGATCACTGAAGTTTGTGTAATCCCTGCTAGTACTGACATGGGTGGCTGCTTGGGAAAACTGCATACTGCTAATACCCAAAAATCGTCACATTAGTGTAGTGTCTGTGCAGTTCCTGCATAAGAACTATGCTGCGGATGGGGTTCTAATGAAGGGCCCTAAAACACCAACAAACCCCTGTCAGTACTGAGGTTGCATTGTTTAACTGGTATGTCAAATGCATTAAGCTGCTCTCTTTCGCCCAGGCTTGTGCCAAGGTGCAAGCCTGGTTGAACACTTTCGCCAGAACCTGGCGTCCCCTTTACTATAACCCCATGCACAGACCTGTATATCACAAAATGTATTTTCTTACAAAAGGCCCCGCAAAATATTTATTTCTGAACCCGTTTCTGCAAAAGCCTGTGCCAGCTATGCCAAGGGGCGTTGTTTTACACATTGCTTTTGGTCCCATGCATTTCTGTGATTTCCATGACTTTTAGTGGTTCTTACCTAAAGCTTCTTGCAAAACGTTTTCCCAATGGCACAATAGGATATTCTTTGTCTCTGACCTACAACACCCAAAAGCAATGCAACTCCTAACCCTTTTTTCCCACCTATGGCAGGGTCGGGTACCCATTTGTCCTTCTGAATGGACATAGGGTGATATATTGGTCATAGTTTTTTCTGCAGCCAGTTTCTGGCCAAAGCTGCACCCCTATGCTTATTTATTATCAGCCTAGTGTTCATTGGGGAATGCTACAGACGCCAGGGGGGCAAGCTCCTACACCTGGAAATTTTGCCTCATCTACCCGTTGTATAGTAGAGAGGGTTCTTTTATGTGCAAGTGCCATTGTACACCCACATGGGATCTAGGTTTTACACCTCATCCAAAAGATGGCACACTTGCAGCCTCTCACCTGAAAGAAGCCAACCCACCTTGGTCCAGTATCATACCTATAACTACTGATGCAGTTGCTGAGCATGCTAACCACTATGCCACCATGTCAGGTCTACAACACCCAATAGCTTTCGTTTGTTTGTTGGTGTTTAAGGTCCTGTCAACTCCAAGGTCATTAGAGACCTGAATAGCTTTCATTATAAAGAGTCATTTAGAACTGTGGGATAATGAAGGGACCAGTCAAGCAGTTCTTTATATCGATTGGTTTCATTATATCTAGCATTCGTTACATCAAGCAGCTAATACATGGGAGGTATAGGCATTTTGGCCAGGACCAGCTACCCTGTTAGTTATATTGAGATTCGTCATATCAAGAGTGAACTGTATATACAGCATATACACACTGGAGAGCAACTGAATTAGGGATAGGTGGCATTATGCAAATTTGAGCTGTGCACAAGCCTGGAAGTGATGTGCAAATGACATAAGTGGCAGTTTCACAGGATAATAAATGCTGCTCATGATGTCAGTACTAGCCAAAACCAAAATGGGTAAGAATGCAGATTAAGTGCATTTGATTGTGGCAAAATTGTTAGGGGCTGATGAATGGGTCACTCCATTTTGGTAGTGCAAACCTCAGATTTTAATGCCCCACAGTGTCAAGGGTGTACCATCAGTACATCAATTCTGGTAAAACCATCCCTGCCAGGGTCAACAGTGTGTGGAAGATCGAGGTCATTAGGGGAGTCTTCACATGGACTGAAATGGGACCTCTCACAGGTGAACGTTACCGGGATATCCTTGATGACCATCTACTCCCGTATGTTCATTTCCAACAGCCCACCACAGAAGTTGTCTTTCAACAACACAATGCACCATGCCATCGCTCCT
Source organism: Trigoniulus corallinus (assembly GCA_013389805.1). Lineage (NCBI taxonomy): Eukaryota > Metazoa > Arthropoda > Diplopoda > Spirobolida > Trigoniulidae > Trigoniulus > Trigoniulus corallinus. Next base: position 25,218,076 of record JAAFCE010004209.1, on the reverse strand, counting down.
GAATTGTATCAGAATTGTTGGATGAACATTCCATAGACCCACACATGCTTCCCTGGCCATCACGGTCACCTGACCTCAATCCAATTGAGCACATGTAGGATTCCGTTGAGAGAGATGTTCGAGGCATTGACAACCTTCCATCTAATCTTTGTGAATTGTGGGGGGTTGTTCAGGAGCCATGAATACATATTTTTTCCCATTGCTTCCAGTGTCTTGTCAAGTCCATGCCAAGAGGAATCACAGTTGTCATCAAGGTGAAAGGTGTTGCTAAATGCTACTAGACAGGTGTCCCTAATTCAATTGCTCTTCAGTGTATATAATGTCCCCAAAAAGTTAAGTTTGCCTGCCCAGAGCTAGACTTACATCCCATTGAGAAATTTTGGAAAGGAGCTGTAATTATAAGAATTCTGCGATATGATCATCTACCAAACAAAAAATTACAAGCTCTGACAAGCAACCACTAGTTCTGCACTATATAGTAGAATCAATGCCACGAAGACTGTAAGAAGTTTTGAAAATTAAAGAAGTACCAACAAAATTTTAGCCAATTATAGGGGAGAGTGTTGTACCTAGACCATCGTGTACCTAGAACCACTTTGAATATCTGGCACATGTCACCATCTAGGTAGCTGTTATGGAGATATGCCATTCTTTGGGACACAATGGTTTATAGTTGTGAGTTTTGGAGTGTTTGCAAACTGACAACGTATTTTATGCCAAAAAGTAATTTTTGGACACGAAAAGTAAAAGTTTTTGTTTCCATTTGAGTGTGATTTTTTATTCAACTAATCTACACAGATTACATTCAATACTACTATTGATTATCCTATTATTTGGTGAGTAGAATTAGCATAAATCCTAACAATTATCTTATATAAGCATGTGTCAGTAGAAATTGTTGTTGAAAAGTGTACACCCTTGTACCTAGGGCCACAATTGCATCTTGTACCATGAGCCAGTTGTTCATGGCACATATTAAGAGGGACATCATTTATTTTGTGACTTTTAGATTTTGAAATTAAAACAAAAATGCCTCGTAGTAAGAATGGAAAGAAATACAATCGTGTAAATCAAGATGGATTAAAGAATGCCCTTCATGCCACATCAGATGATCCAAAAATGAAAATGACAATACGAGAGGCTTCGAAGGTATTTAAAGTCAGCTGCTCAACTCTTAGTCGAAATTTAAGGAAATTTAGAAACTGTGGTGGAAAAGATTTTGTCTATAGCCAAAATTATGCCATAAAACAGGTTTTCACTCAACAGGAGGAAGAAAGCTTGGTGCACTATGTTGAAAACGTGGCAAAGATGCAGTATGGATTGACAAAAAGGGGTGTCAGACAACTGGATGACAAAATATATCCAGGAAGTTGGGATAAAGAACAACTAGTTTAGAACAAATAGCCTGAACCAACTAGTTTAGCATGAGCTACTAGTTTTAATTGTCATAATATTGAATGCTTCTTTAATAATATCAGAGATGTTCACATTAGATTTCATTCAATCCCCCCTCAGAATATATAGAATTTAGATGAAACTGGTCTCAGTACTGTGCAAGGACAGTCAAAAATAGATGGTCCTAAAGGATTGAAACAGCTTGGCTCTGCAACATCAGCAGACAGAGGCCAACTTATTACAATGATTTCTGCTGTGAATGCTATTGGAAATTCATTGCCACTGACGTTAATTTTTCCTCGTGTTCATTTCAGAGAAAGGATGTTGTTTGGTCGACCTCCAGGATGTATTGCAGCTGCCAATAAATCAGGGTGGTCAAATGAAGATACATTTCTGATATTTTTAGATCATTTCATTACCTCTGTAAAATGTTCCAAGGCAGATAAGGTCCTATTGGTTTTAGATAACCATGAAACTCATGTATCTGTTGAAGCTGTTGAAAAGGCCTCAGCTGCTGGTGTTGTGATGGTGACATTTCCACCACACACTTCACAAAACCTCCAGCCTTTAGATATTGCAGTTTATGCTCCCTTAAAGACATATTACAATCAGGCTGTTGATGCATGGATTTTTAACAACAAAGGGAAGACTTGTGATATCTATTCAATTGCATGAGCTTTGGGGATTGCTTATCCATGAGCATTCACACCAAGCAACATTTTATCTGGTTTTCATAAATCAGGGATTTATCCATTGGATGCAGGAATTTTCACTGAGGATGATTACTTGAGTGCCTATGTCACAGATCAAGTTGCAATGGACTCTATGGAAAATGTTACAGCAAGTGTAGAGAATAAGGAATTAGGTAGACAAGATGCTTCAAACTCAACTCAAACCATTGCAGATATTAAGAATATTTTAACTCCCGAGGAAGTCCAGCCTTATCCAAAGGCAGCACCAAGGAAAAGGTCAAGGAACGGCAGGAAAGGAGGGAGGACAATGATAGCCACAGATACACCAGAAAAACAGGCTATAAAAGCAAACAAAGAGAGGAAACAAATAAGAAACCAAGGCCGAAAAAAAATACAGTAGAACTTCGGTATATCGAACTCACTTATATCGAAATCCTGCTTATTCCCGCTTATATCGAAGCTTGAGCGCCGGTCCCGCCCGATGTAAATTTTTGCTTTACATATAATTCCGGATTTGGATATATCGAATCTCGGATATATCGAACTATTTTTCACGGTCCCCTGAGGTTCGATATAACGAGATTCTACTGTACACAATGCAAGATCAGCATCCTAAAACGTTGTAGAAATTTTTACTGATAAGCCTACTACAAGTTGTAAAGGAAAACGGGCTCACATTAGGCATAGGCCTACAACTAAACCTACAAACCTGATGAAAAAGCTGGCAGCTTTGGAAAGAGTAGGGAATGGTGAAGATGATGTTGATGCTCCTTTGATTAGTAATGATGGCAAGGACGAAGATGAAGAATGTAGATACTGCCACAACTCTTAAGATATCTCACAGCAGTGGAGAAAAGTGGTGCAGGTGCATAAAATGTGGCTATTGGGTTCACTAGTTGTGTGCTGGGGTAGAAGGCAATGAGTGGGGAAACATATACAGTTTAACCTCCCTAACCTGACCAGTCACTGTTCCAAGCAAAACTGGTCAACATATGGAGGTCACATAAAATTACAAATGTACATTTGTACATATTTAATAAAAGAACAGATCAGAAGAAATAATGTAGGTTTCATGAGCATACAGTATAAATAACATACATTTATGTACAGTATGTATGTAAAAATATTGCGAGCATTAACATGGATGTACAGTATATTATGTGGATTTAAAGAAATCTGTTATTGCACTTTGTTTTGAGGACTTGGATGCAGCATGCACTTGCTCAATTTCTTTCTGAAGATCATACGCCTTTTCTAGTAAGCTTCCAGAGGTGCCTGCTGCAAAGCACACTATTTCTTTAATATAGAGTGATGCTTGTTGAACAGAGACATTTTGAAAATTTTCTTGCCCTTCCTCGGATTTCTCACTCTCTTCCTCTGTTTCTTTTCAACTGATTACAGAAAGCAGTATGCTCTCAGTATCGCTACCAAGGGTCTCATAAAGCTCCACACTGCTCTCATATTGCATCATTTCATTAACACTGACCAACTCCATGTTCAATAGTTGTTCATCAGTGGGAACAATATCCACTTCAGCAACGTTGGGGTTGTCCATTGGTACACCACAGTGTTGAAAACATTTGCAACTGCCGGCGGTAGTGGAGCTTCATTGTTTGGATTATCCCTCGATCAAGAGGTTGCACCTCTGACGTTAAGTTAGGGGGTAGATGCAGCAGCCAAACATTTGTGAGCTCAATGGGTGCATGACTAGTAGCATTGTCTACCAAGATGACAATTTTCCGCTGCTTGCGCTGCATGGCTGTGTTTACACTTTTCACCCAGTCCAAAAAAACAACTGGTCATCCACACTTTTTTGTTGAAGCAGTATTGCACTGGAAGGTGTTTTGGATTCACGTTATTTTGCTTGAATGCTCTAGGACGTTCAGCATGACCAATGACTAGAAGTTGTAGTTGTTCGCCCAAGGCACTACAGCAGAGAAGGACAGTTATGCGTTTCTTAGCTTGTTTGCCACCCTTGCATTTGTTTGTTTATTACTGTTTTAGGGCCCATCGACAACCAAGGTCATTAGGGCCCAGAAGGACAATCCCCATGGTGGGGGTGTAAATGGCCATCCCACCATGGTGGCAATAAATAACAATAAAAAGGCAATAGGCCAATAACATTTCACAATAATTAGAGGCAAAAGCCAAAAATCACAGAAAGATAAAAGTAGCAAAAGCCAAAACAGAAATAACAATAAAAGCGGCAAAAGCCAAAACATAAAACAGAAAGAACAATAAAAGAGGCAAAAGCCAAAATGGACATAACAATAAAGGTGGCAAAAGCCAAAACATAAAACAGAAAAAACAATAAAAAGGCAAAAGCCAAAACAGACACATAAATAAAGGCAAAAGCCAAAATAATATAAGAATAAATGCAAATACTGTCTTGAAACCGTGTATAAATCAAGTCTAAAAACAATCCATGTATAATTCAAATTGTGTGAAAGAGGCCAGCCTCTTTTGCAAATACCAGCAAGCTCTCCACTGCCTGGGGGTTATCCCCAAGTGAAGTGGGGAGCTCTGGACTGACTCCCAGTCGCCATCTAAGCTCTCGGTATCTCTCACAGTGACTAAAGATATGTGCCACTGTGAGAGGCTCCCAACAGAAGTCACACCATGGTTGGTCCTCACCCCGTAAAATGTAGGAGTGGGTGAGGAAGGTATGACCGATCCGAAACCGAGCAAAGCACAACCTCCTCCCTCCATGACTGGCAGCACGAGGACACCCAGTGCTCTTGAGTGTCCTTCAGTGTGCGGAGTTTGTTGGTGTTCTCCACAAACCACTGGGACCACCACTGATCATGGACGGCCCACCGCACCATTGGGAGAGCATCAGAGGAGGGAACAGCAGTGTTAGGTGTATCTGGCAAGTGGGCCACCTGACGGGCATCAGCATCCGCCCTCTCATTGCCCATGATGCCAACATGCCCCGGGACCCACATGAACTACACTGTCTTGCCCTGCTTACGAATCACAAGCAGCAATCTGTGAACACCCTGGACGATGGCATGTCTGCCATATAGGGTGTGCAACAGCTGAAGGGAGCATAAGGAGTCAGTCGCAACAACAAAGTGTCTCTCATTCAATACTAGGATGAGCTCCAGTGCCCTGTGCAGAGCTGTGAGTTCCACAGTTAAGACACAGGTGACGCCTGGAATGCGGCCCCCCCATGAGATGACCAGTTGTAAAGACTGACCAACCCACCGAGGAGCCATCCTTCGACCCATCCGTGTAAATAAAAACATTGCCTCGATAGGTCCAAGAAAGGCATCCAAACTGTTGTTGGTACACTAACCTATCGGTACTGGTTTTGGGTAGGGCTGCAAGCAACAAATCTAAACTTGGATCTGGCACTGTCCAGGGTGGCACAGAGGCCGGCAGTACAGGCTGCACCCTAGGCAGAGTTACACCCAGGCCAGTAAGACTGTCCATCCACCGAACACCGAATGGAGGGGGAACCCCGGGTGGTGGTAGAATGGCTGGTGGTAGAATGGCGGTCTGATAGCGTCACTAAAGACGGCCGGGTGTGTAGGGTGCTGTGGCTGACCTTTCAGCCGCAAAATATTTGCAGCTGCAAGGTACTTGCCGCCGCACAGTCAGTGGTGGTTCACCAGTCTCAGCATAAAGGCTGAGTACTGGACTTGTGCGGAACGCCCCAATGGACACCCGGATGTCAGCGTGATGAACACTGTCCAGCATGCGGAGAGTAGATGAAGCAGCCAGGCCATATACGCTGCAGCCATAATCGAGACGGGATCGAACGAGTGACTGGTAGAGTCATAGCATCACCGTTTGATCTGCCCCAAAACCAGTTCCCTGCAGGCACCACAGAATATTCAGGGACCGAAGGCACTTAGCCTTCCGCTCCTTCAAGTGTGGGACCCATGTCAGACGGCTGTCAAAACAGAGACCAAGAAACCGGGCCACCTCTACAACTAGGAGGAGGCGGCCATTCGATGTAAGCTGAGGCTCAGGGTGGAGCCCTTGCTTACGACAGAAGTGCATGACCATTGTTTTGTCAGGGGAGAACTTATAGCCACGTGAAGTGGCAAACTCGTTGGCACTGTTGAGTGCCAGTTGCAGCTGACGCTCAATGCTGTGCATCGTGGCAGCCCGGTACATTATAGAAAAATCGTCCACAAAGAGAGACGACTTTACCGGGGGGTGAATGGAGGATGGTAGGCCATTCACTGCAACAGCAAAGAGCGTCACACTCAAGACGCTCCCCTATGGGACACCATTCTCCTGAAGGAAGGCTGAGGAGTAGGTGTTACCCACACGCACTCTGAAGGTCCGTTTGGACAAAAAGCTATGGAGGAAGAGGGGCAGATTACCCCTGAGCCCCCACTGGTGCAAGGTCTCCAGTATACCATGGCGCCATGTGGTATCATATGCCACCCTTGCACAGATCGCCTTTCTGAACAAGGGAACAGGTTGGAAGCTGTTTGCAAAACAGAGCCATTTCATCGGCATTAAAAATATCTGTCAGACTGTAATCTGCAATCAATGTAGACAGCTTTGATTTCCAGTCATCAGCAGCAACAAGATTCACATCAGCTGACTCGCCACTTAAAGAACAACATTGAATGTGATGCCACAGTTTGAACTTTTCCAGCCAACCATTGCTGGCAGTGAAATCTTCACGTCTCAGTGTTTGGGCGACTACTTTTGCTTTTTCCTGAAGCAGTGGCCCAGTTAAAGGAATGTTCTTGGTCGACAACTTGAGAAAAACTGAAAAACTTTTTGATCCAAATCACCAGCCACAATCCTTTTCCTTCTGCTAGAACAATTTTCATTAAATGCTTTCAAAATTTTGTCCCTTGCCTTGACAATATTCACCACTGTTGTTTTCGAAATCCCAAAATCTTTGGCTACCTTTTGCTGAGATTTCCCTGCCTTTACTAGCTCCCCTATTTTTTGCTTTGACATAATGTTACATACACTCGTTCACTTTGAGAACAAGATGTGTAGTGAAAAGGGTTTTCCCCTATGAGTGTCTGGTAGATGAAAGGGTTTTCCCCTATGAGTGACTGGGTGAGGTGGTCAACTTATGGAGTGTGCCCACAATGGTATGCCTATGGGAGCATTTTGGTTCCAATGATTCATGGTCAAGATAAAGAGGTGGTCAACTTGGGAGGTTATACTGTATTTCTGATTTTTGCTTGTCAAATTAGAAGAGGACACTAGGTGGCGCTTAACCACGTGCATCTGCTTTTCTCAGCTTAAAAATTTTTTTTAGCTATTTGGATACTTTTCAACCGTTTAAAGAGTTAAACCCACCTTTTTCAAGGCATTAACCCCTCCGTTTGTGCAAGTGTAAGGTAGGGCCATAGGTGTTGGGGACTTTTAGGCAGTGGGGAACTTGTTGCGAGGTTTGGCAATTTAAGCCTGACCTCATGACATTTTCCGACGAGCCCAGCGTGGTACAGGGTGCGTCGTCAGTATTGTCAGCAACTGGGACGCGTTTGTGCCGCGTTTGGCAAATTTTTTAAGTTTTAAATTAATTATTAAGTTATCATTGTTGTTTACTTATTCAGTTATTGTTATTAAGCTGTCATTGTTATTTACTTATTAAGTTATTGTTGGGTTATCCAGTTATTTTATTGTTTTGTCAGTTTGCTGGGGTTATGCAGTCCTAGGAATGCATCTCTACAGTGTAGGGTGTAAGGGGTGGATTGTCATGTGAGTGTGGGACCGCTGCTCACATAACAAAGATGGAAAAATCATTGAGTGTCTCCTGTGGGGTAGGACGGCACCCTCCACAGGTAGCCCTGTCAATGTTGGTGTGGGTTCTAGGCATCTGGCTGGGGAACCCCCAGCCAGAGCTGTCCCACTAGGTAAGGGGGCTGGGCTACGGTTAGGGACATGGAATGTGGGGACCCTCACAGGAAAAACAGGGGAATTAGTAAACACCCTGAAACATAGAAGGGTTAGCATCGCCTTCCTCCAAGAAAAACGCTGGAAGGGGAACCGATAATGGGCACTAGGAGAGGGGTATAAATTACTATATACAGGTAGTGAGGAGGGGCAAAATGGGGTGGGTATTGTATTGAGTAGGGAACTGCAGCAGGGGATCACAGCTGTCCATAGATAAACAGCAGGATTATGTTAGTTACCATAGTATGGCAGGGTATTGGGCTCCACCTCATCAGTGCTTATGCTCTCCAAGCAGGCTGTGATGAGGCCACCAAAAGGGATTTTTGGTGGGATTTTGATGAGGTGGTACAGTCAGTAGATAACAGAATTAGAAGGGTAAAGGGATCTGATCGTCTGATTATTGGAGGGGACTTTAATGGCCATGTTGGCAAGGAAGGAGAAGGATATGGGGCTGTCCATGGGGGATGGGGGTATTGCCAACTCACAGCTGAGGGACTAAAAGTCTTGATACAGCACAAGCACATGGCCTTGCATTGGCCAATACGTGGTTTCAGAAGAGAGAGAAGCACCTCATCACCTTTCAGTCACCCCAGGGAAGGTCTCAGATTGATTTCTTTATGGTCAAGATGCAGCATAGGCCCAAGATTTGTGATTGCTGGGCACTTCCCAGTGAGGATTTCCAGAAGGAAAGTGGGCATAGGTTACTCATGATGGAGGTAATTGTCAGGGATGCAGCTAGGAACCACCCATGGAAAGGGAACAGTCATTAGGTGGTGGAAGTTACCACCAAATGCACATGAATTCCAGCAGGAGATTATTAGCCAGGTTGACTGGGATTGGGAAGGGTCAGCTGATGCCATGTGGGACAGGGTGGTCAAGAAGATCGCACAATGTGGAAAGGCTATGTTTGGCACAGCTAGAGTAGGAGGCTGATACCAGGGTAGACAGACTTGGTGGTGGAATGAGGAGGTGGAAGCAGCTGGTTGTCACAAGAAGGTAGCATTCCATAGGTGGCAGGAGATAGGGGACCAGGGTTCCATGACAGAGTATATACAGGCAAAGAAGCGTGGTAGGAGGACCATTGCCCAGGCCAAACACCAAAAGTATGAGGCGCTATATGAAAGCTTAGGGACTAAAGAAGGTGAGCGGGAAGTTTTTGACTAGCCAAGACCTGAGATAGAAGTAGTAAGGATGTCACCAGGGCCATAACGATCAAGGATAGAGATGGTGGGGTCCTGTTCCAGCCAGAAGAGGTAATGAAGAGGTGGGAGGACTATTACAGAAGTCTCTTAAACCCAGATACCAGTGAAATGGTCAACAACAACATCCCTGCCACCACAGTAGCTGTGGACTTGGTGAGTGGAGCAGAAATAGTCAGGGCCCTCCACAAGATGAAAGGACACAAAGCTGTAGATCCAGATAAGATTCCCATTGATGTTTGGCATATCTTGGGGACCACAGGAATTACATGGCTGGGGAAGCTTTTCAATAAAATAGCCAGTGGTGACCGAATGCCATCTGCATGTCCCTCTGTTCAAGGGCAAAGGTGACGCCCAGGACTGTGGGAACTATAGAGGCATTAAGCTAATGAGCCATTCTATGAAGCTGTGGGAGAGGGTCATAGAATGTTGCCTCAGAAATCGTACTAGTGTCCGAGGAAACCAGTTTGGGTTTATGCCTGGTAGGTCAACAATGGAACCCATCTTTATTCTATGTCAGATGGTTGAGAAGCATAGAGCAGTAAAGAAGGACCTGCATGCAATCTTTGTTGACCTGGAGAAGGCCTATGATAGTGTCCCACGACAGGTAGTATGGGATGTCCTAAGAAGAAACGGAGTGGATGAAGGGCATATCAGAATAATACAAGATATGTATGATGGTTCCATCACTAGGGTGAGGACGGCATGGGGGAATACCAGTGGCTTCAAGGTGGGGCTTCATCAGGGATCAGCCCTTAGCCCTTATCTCTTTGCTTTGGTGGGGGATGACCTGCTGACGGAATCGATTCTGACGTTACCCACAGAATCAATGCTGGATGGCTGAAGTGGAGACAGGCAAGTGGGGTGCTGTGTGACCGCAGAGTGCCAATAAAGTTGAAAGGTAAGGTTTACAAAACTTTAGTTAGGCCCGCCATGCTGTATGGATCTGAGTGCTGGGCAGTGAGGAAGAACCATGAGAGGAGAATGCAAGTGGCCGAGATGCGAATGCTGCATTACATGAGTGGGGTGTCGCTGGCTGACAGAGTCCACAATGAATATGTTAGAAGCAGCTTGGGGGTGGGAGACATTGCAGAGAAGATGAGAGAATATAGGTTGAGGTGGTATGGGCATGTGATGCGAAGGGGGGAGGAGGAGCTCACACGGTATATTATGAGGCAACAGGTGGTGGGTGGCAGCAGGAGTAGGGGAGACCCAAGCGAACGTGGGAGCAGGTGGTTCAGAGGGACATGGAGGCATGTGGGGTGGATGAGAGCCTGGTTGGGGATAGACGGGAGTAGAGGATCAGAACCCGCAGACCCGACCCCGCCATAGGTGGGACAAGGGTGTGATGATGATGCTTGTCAAATTAGACAAAAATTGTCATTTCTATTGTCAATGTTTTGTTGGATACAAGTGAAACATAATTTTGGTAATTAAAGTAAAGATGCTATGGCTAAGAATGGTTTTAGCATCCTATTTGTAAGATGGCCCAAGGTACAAGATGGCTGTTTCAAGGTACATGAACAGGTAAAAGTGTAGTTTAACCCAAGGAATTATTTCGTCATTCGTAGCAGATGAAATGTGGCTCTTCGGTCGGTATAACTTCGTCAAATACTCGTTCCAGGGCCAAGATCTTAAAGGTAAAGAACTTCATGAATTTATTTAATGAATATCTTTTTCGTTATTTCAACTGGAAGCTTCCGATTTATTCAATGATTTCGATTCATGAATTTATGAAGTTCTTTACTTTGATTTCAACACGCCTAATATTTCGCGAATCACTTTCATTATGTCCAAACGATTTAAAAACAATAGCATGTGCAGCAAGCCCTGGAATGAGTATTTTGACGACGCTATACCGACCGAAACGCCACATTTCATCTGCTACGAATGACGAAATAATTCCTTGGGTTAAACTACACTTTTACCACAACAATCTCCCCTACATTATATCTGAGCAATTTCATTTGTGTTACATCACTTTTTTTGAAAGTCATAAACACTTGTCATCACTTTATATTCTTTAAAACCTGTCGAAAAATGAAATGCTCGGTCATGTTACATAAGGTGGGTAACATAGGTAATGTTACACTTTAGGGGTCTAACACATGCAGTATGATGCAAAACAAATACGGTGCATCTACTAAATATAATTCCCAAGCCGCAACATTACGAACTTATTATTTTATGCAATTGATGCAACTTATTTATTCAATGAATTTTTCTGCTACACCGCGCACACCGTGCTTGAAATGCTTCAAAATTAAAATTTAACAGCTAAATGCGGTTGATAAAACACAAATCGCTTAGCATAAGGATAAAATATACTAATCTCGACAAGATAGAAGAAATACCTTTTATAATCCGTATTTTTGCTGCCCTTAGCACTCCACGGGTGGACAACAGGGGACGGTTTAATTAATTTTTCGACTGATTCGACATAAAAACTGTCGTCATCAGTATATCGTTCTTTAAACATGTCTTCGTACGTTTTCAAAAGTGAATCGTACATGGCTGAATTTGTATTTTCACTACTTGAAGATAGATCGTCTGTGTTTTTGGCGTCCGATGCATAATCTACATTCTCTGTTTCATCCATTATTAAAGGTAAATGAGATTACGTCGATGCTCATTCACCAATCGATCAAATCATACTACGATAAAACTCCGCCATGAGGCGCTCTATACGAAATTGCTGATTCACAGCAGTGTTGCCAGATTGGGCGGATCTTCAAAAGAACCTACGTTTAATTATCTGCGAGCTAGAATTACCTCGATATAATTATCTCGAGCTTAAATTACTAATTTTTTTTAATATTCATATATATGTGTACCCTATTGCAAAATGGCATTACTCTGACCCTGAAGATGCATTAGTGGCGACATCTATCGCTTTATTTATTGAAGAGGTGGTGGGGAGGAACCAGCAGCAATATCAGCAATTGTGAAGACCGCATTGTTAATTTGGCAAAATTGCCAATTGAGAGCATGCTAATGCAGTCAACCGCTTGCTTTCAAACTACATCTATTTCTGCATTGACTACACCATGTGACTACTACAGTCGGACCCTTCTTTAAGAGTCTGTCTTGGGCGACATGAAAATGGACCATTATGATTTCTGACTGTTATAACTATAACGGTCATGACTGTAATAAAGCTTAACCACATCAGGAAAGATTTGCCCTATTTATTGTGCATATGCACATACTTAAAAATATGTAATCACCATCATACCCTTATCCCACCTGTGGCAGGGTCGGTTCTGCAGGTTCTATCCCTCCACTCCCACCTATCTCCCTCCAGGTCCTTGTCCAACCCACATGCTGTTATATCTTTAAGGACAACCTGTTCCCAAGTCTTCTTTGGTCTCCCCCTGCCGCAAGTGCTACCAACCACCTGCATTCCTGGGATGGACTTGACTAGCTCCTCTTACCACCTCAACCTATTCTCCCTCATGTTTTTGGCGGTTTCCATCACCCCCAGGCTACCTATGATATACTCATTTCTAATATCAGTTCTCAATATACCACTCATGTGCCGCAGCATTTGCATCTTGGCTACTTGCATTCTATTGATGTGGCTCTTCCTCGATGCCCATCACCCCGATCCACTTAGCATAGCTGGCCTAACCACTGCCCTGTAGAACTTCCCATTCAACTTGATTGGGACCCTCCTATCATGCAGGACTTCGCTTGCCTCTCTCCACTTCAACCATTCTCCCTATGATTCTATGGGTCACATCAGAGTATCTCCACATCGCTTCAGAACATTGATCCTAAGTACCTCACCACTTCCACCAAAGCCGCTTCAGGTTGCTTTATACCGTTTTCTAACTCTGGAATAATTCATAATTTGTCACCTTTTATTTCAATGTTTGGAGGTCCTGGGAGCGACATCTTTCACGTGATTCAAGCACATTACAGTACAGAATTTAGTATAAAATGAGGGTCCCATTCTTCAGGGCGTTTTATGTGCTGATAGGTTGTCACCTGTAGCTATCCTGTATCAAAAATCCACTACCCAATAGCTCAAAGAATACAAAGACCGTTATAAAACACTGTAAATGTTTCAGGGGCCGCAAATTCAGAGGCCTTTATAAAGGAGGCCGTTATAACCCTCATATCTTATATGTATTTCCCCATTTCAAAATCCAGGTGAAAAAATTTAGACCGTAATGGTTTCTGTCTGTCATAATGCGGCATCTTATAGAAGGGTCCAACTGTATTACTACTGCTCAACGTGCTGGAGGGGATCAATGGGACGCATATTTCAACCAATTCAACTTTGCAACTGATGAGGTATTTTAGCGTTTGCCATTCCAACGCTAAAATTACCATCAGGTGGGAAGGAGCATATCAAAAAAGGTGTGCCCCAAATATTTTTAAATATTCAGAATCCTTTTACTATAAATCTAGCTAGCAATTGCAATCGGTCCTCTCCTGCTCCTTAGATAATGTTCAATCTTCAGTGGTTTAGCCAACTACAGATTGGACTGCAACTGTTGGGCTGGCAGTATAGAAATGACGATCACAATGCAAAAATGCCCCATTGAAGCACTGAAGTGGAGCAATTGCTACATTGCTCCCCCTCTGGGTCAACCCCTGGGACATTGTCAAAGGGGCAGTAGAAGACCTATTATAATTGCCAGATGGATTTATACTAAAGGGTCTTAAGTATTTCAAAATAGTTGGGGCACACTTTTTGGAAGTGCACCCCCTGATCTGCATCTGGATCCAGCCCTGTCAACGTTATATACATGGATATAAAATCGTTATTTGGGTTCATCATGCAGCAACTAATAAATAGGGAAGAAAGACTTGAAAATCATGTGTAAAATGCCATCAACCTATTTTTGCAATGAACATACTTTGACAATCTCATTTTGTAAAAATTGTCCACAATCTTAAGTAACATGACATCCTTTGACATATTCTTAAGGATACAATAAACTGCTACAATTAAAACATAATGAATGAATTTGTACCATCTGTAATTTTCTTATGGGTACACGTGTACCCGGGTAGTAATAAGAGAGGTATATCAGTTAAATGTCATATCCATTACTATTCTTTTCTTAAAATCAACTCCTTCTCAATTATCCTTCTCAAAGAAATTATTTGGCATCAATGCAAAGTCAAAAATGGGTACATGTGTACCTGGGTAGTAACATAAGGGTTAAGGCAAATAAATAGTGCCTTCATACATGTATCGTGTCTGTTCAGGAAGCCACAGTGGTGGGGGGTGAAGGCGCCTCTAACGTCGCTTGCCTCGGGGGCCATTACAGAAGTTACTCCATTGGTCATCATCATAACTTTATCCCGCCTGTGGCAGGGTCGGGCCTGCGGGTTATAGCCCTCCACTCCCGCCTATCTACTACCAGATCCCATCCTGCCCACATATTATCATGTCCTTATGGACAACTTCTCTCCTCCCCCCTGTGCTTGCAACCGTCTGCATTCCTGTAATGGACCTAAGGAGCTTCTCCTACCCTTTTTTGCATTATGTGTTCATACCACCTCAACCCATTTCCCTCTCTGAAACCCCACTCATCTACTGCAGCATTCGCATCTCGGCTACTTACAACTTAATGTACATTCCGTTTATGAGGCTCTTCTTCACTTCCCAATGGTGTTTGATATAGCATAGTGGGCCTAGCCATTATCGTGTAAAACCGTTTTTTAAACTTTTTTGGGACTCCGATAGTACGATTGCCTGTCTCCACTTCAACTATACACCATTGATTCTATGGGTAACATCCAAATCTATCTCCCCATTGTTCTGGAACACTGATCCTAAGTCAGTACTGGCAAACCTTTTTTTTCTTTTGAAATAAGGTCACAATAATATGGAAAAAAGTTGCTGCAGGTCAAGTGCAAGCACTATTTAACATTATGAATAAAAACAAATTGTTAATAATGAAGTAAGTTTATTAAAGTAACAAATAGAGAACAACATCATCATACCCTTATCCCACCTGTGGCAAGGTCGGGTCTGCAGGTTCTAGCTCTCCACCCTCATCTATCTCCCACCAGGTCCCTGTCCACCACACACAATACTATATCATCACATATATCATACTATATAATTATGGATTACTTGTGTGTGTCCATACTACCTCAAACTACTCTACCTCATTTTCTTCTGTGATGTCCCCCACCCCCTAGGCTACCTTTAATATACTTATTTTTATTCTATCAGCTCTCAGCTAGTATAGCACTCACCAGAAAAGTTGACACATTGGTGGGAGGACACATTTCTGATTGAAGACTGCCATTTGACCTTTTGCAAACCCCCTAATTTTTGTAGTAAACTTTCTTACCTTCTACCTCCCATGTGTCATCTTTCATGGCAAGCACTATAACATTCTATTTAAATGGCTATTTGTCACTGCCCAACGCCCTGATCCATATAACATAGTGGGCCTAGCCATTAAAGTAGTAAATAGAGAACACCCTGAAAATAATATTGAAAACAAAGTTAAGAAATGCAACCTCAGTTAGTACTGACTTGGAAAAACTGGGTACTGCTAATAACCAAAGATCGTCACATCTGTGCAATGGCTGTCCAGTCTGCATGAGAAATATGCTGTGGATGGGGCTCTGTGTTATTTTTATGTTTATTCTTTGTCTATTTCCCATTCCCTCTTCTTTTTAGGGATTTATTTTATTAGATTTCTTACCAACTTCCCTCCTTAGGTTTATTGCCAATATGGTCAGAATAGAAAACCCCACCAAAAATTTCTTAGGTCCTTTTCTTTCTTAACAAGGATCTTTATTTCACATAAGAAAATCATACTCAACAGGAGTGCATTTACAATTTTAATCTAACACACTTGTTCAATTATCATCACCTCAAAATGATAGTTCTTAAGACTGAAGACTAAAGATTTATGAATAAGCTAAAATGCAATGCTCAAAAAATGTTTCTTCAAAAATGCTAATATCTAACTTAAAAATAATCCATGCTAGCACACACGTTCCAACACAATTGCTTCATAATATAAATCCCATATAAGGCTGCAGCCATTGTGGAGCAGAGAGGAGAAATGAGATGAAAGAGGTGCGATATTGAACGACTGAAGCAGTGAAAACCACTTTCATATGATGGCGCCATCTATTAGGCCGTAACCAAAATGTTAATTTGGAATATTAAAAGTTTACAATTCTTGAAAATATCACTTTACTGTACAGAAAATGTGGTGGAGGAAAATGCTTCTTAATGAAAACAGCAGTAATATGTTGAAATTATATAAGCAAAGACAATTTGATGCCCATCCAGTTAATAGGGAACGAAATATATTTGGAGAATACCATTATGTGAACATCCTGAACAATTTCATCAGTACTTCAGGATGTCCATATCAACATTTCATTATATTTTGGGTATTATCACACCTCATATTGAGCCAAATTGGAGCTATTTTATTTCCAGACCCATAAATTCAGAGGAACGCCTTGCAGTTACAATAAGGTGAATACAATATATGCAAATGTTAATGGTTTTATAATGTATACGGGTTATCCATGTTACGGAAATGAGCACTACACTGAGTCACATATCCAAATTTTAATAAAGTTAGGAAATGAGCAACATTAAAATCATAACTAGAATAACACATTGTAAAAATAGGAAAT
This sequence comes from Trigoniulus corallinus, assembly GCA_013389805.1. Lineage (NCBI taxonomy): Eukaryota > Metazoa > Arthropoda > Diplopoda > Spirobolida > Trigoniulidae > Trigoniulus > Trigoniulus corallinus. Next base: position 25,201,275 of record JAAFCE010004209.1, on the reverse strand, counting down.
CACTGTTCAACTTCATTTTGTCTAAAACAAACATGCTGATACACCAACTGCTGTATCTCAAGACAAAGTAACATTTTTCTATTGTGAAGTTTTCGAACATGAGGCAAAAGATGGGAAAAACAGCTCTGATCTTCATCTGGTCTCATTCATCCGCTGCAGTGGCATAGTGGTTAGCATGCTCATCAAACTATGCCAGTAGTTCTAGGTTTGATACTGGGCCATGGTGGGTTGGCTTCTTTTGGATGAGAAGTAAAACTGAGGTGCCATGTGGGTGTATGATGGCACTTGCATGTAAAAGAACCATCTCTACTATGCAAGAGGTAGATGAGGCAAAATTTCCAGGTGTAGGAGCTTACCCCCTGGCGTCGGTAGCATTCCCTAATGAACACTAGACCGACGATAAATAAGTGTAGGGGGTGCAGCTTTGGCCAGCAACCAGCTGCAGAAAAAACTATGACCAATATATCGCCCTGTGTCCATTCAGAGAGAGAAATAGGTATGAGGGACAAGGTGGGAAAATGGTTAGGAGTTGCTTTTGCTTTGCTTCATCTGGTCTCTCATTTTCCAACAGGCAGAGTTTTTGTAGCTCCACTTCCAATAATGCTGAACCAATTTCATCCCATGATCTCTTTCCAAAACTTTGTTGGGAAACTTTCCTTTTTCATTATTTGTATTTGGAGGTTAGGTAGTGTATGTGCCATTCCTGCTTTGTTCTGAGGTGAAAGATTCTGCATGTATGTCACAGCATTCTGCTTCTTGATACATAAGGTGCATTCAAAATGTAATGAGCGAGAGGCATAATGACGGAAACCAGTACCTGTATGTTTGAAGTATTGGCCCTGGCTGTTGAGGCACTTGTCCTACTGTGACACGGGGCAGTGAATGGCTGTCTCATAAAATTCCCTGGACTGTAATGTGAACCAGTTCTGCACATACAGCTCGACGTCGGCATTTGAGGTGAATTGGTGGCCCCTCAGAGCCCTTTTCAGGGGACCTAACATGGCATAATCACAGGGAGAGAGGTCTGGACTGTATGGAGGGTGGCCAAGAACCTCCCATTTGAATTTCTACAGGGGTGCCATGACTGTGTTGGCCATATGAGGTCTTGCATTGTCGCGGAGCAGAATGACCCCAAGGGTGAGATTGCCTGGTAGTTTTGCAAAGGGTAGGCAAAGGGTGGTTAAGGTTTGTGAGTAACACTGTGAATTCACTGTTGTCCCATGTGCCATGAAGTGTATCAGAAAAGGGCCATCTTGGTCAAAGAAGAACGTCTGCATAACCTTTCCTGTGCTCGTGTGGATGGCCTTGCCTTTTCTTGGTGGTGGTGACCCTGGATGCTTCCATTGGAGGCGTTGTCGTTTGGATTCTAGTTCGTAGTGATGACACCATGACTCATCTCCAGCCACCACTTGTGCCAGGAACCCATTCCCTTCCCTCGCATAGCACTGCAGATGACCATGACAGTGGGCCATTCAACATGCTTCCTGGTGTGGTGAAGACTGCGGGGCACCCATTGGGCACACACTTTGTGCACGTGTGAACACTTCCGATGCTCAATCTGACCACAGTGGCTATGGCATTCACTGTCACTCGGCAGTCCTGAGTAATGAGTGCATCAACCAGCTGGACGATGTCATTGGTAATGAGGTGAGGTGCCCCAGACCATGCATTGTCAGCTAACGACACCCGTCCTTCCCTGAAGTGCTTGTGCCACTCATTGACCCTTTCCAGGGACATGCAGTGTTTGCCGTACACATGTGACATTCGGCAATGAATGTCCTTTCCCCCTACTCCTTTTGCTGTCAGAAACCGAACTACACCTTTTTGCTCTTCGTTCGACGCCTCCATGTCACTATTTGCAATGCAACTGGCAGCATTGGACGATGGATGCATGCTGCTGCTCACTTTATATCGTCATGCAATGTGCACGTGTGTCCTCTAGTGATGAGCTGTGACCTTCCATGCTCTGGTCAGAACCACACCTCATTACACATGCCACGATATTACCATCCTGTCCCCAGTTGTGCATTCCAGCCTCTGGCTCATTACTTTTTGAATACACCTTATACATCTTAACCATTTGTGTGACAATATTTAGATTCCCTGTACGTTGTCTTGGTGTAAGTTTATCCTTCAAAAAAGGAGGCTTTGATAATGTTGCCAAGTGGAGTACAGATCATTATTACCTGAATCACCAAAGTGAGGTTTTGGGATTTTCTGAAGCTCAATGTGAAATTTGTCCCATAAATTTTTCCATTTTGCTCTTACTTCATTTCCTGGAATTACAACCATAACCATGCCATTCGTTTTCATTGGAGATTAGGCCTACACACTCTTGAGGAATTTATTAAAGCCATATAGTGCCATTATACATATCCTGGACTATTCGAATAACCCCTTCTTCTGCTGCCCTTTTTCATAATACTTCCCAAACTACCTGTCTTTGGACACTGTCATAGGCCTTCTCTACGTCGATAAAGATGGCACAGAGATCTTTCTTTGCTGCCCTATACTTTTGTATCATCTGCCTCACAATGAAGATTTGGCTCTATTGTGGACCTACCTGGCCTAAACCCAAGCTTCATGGTGTGGCTCAGTAGCTTTACACCCCTATAGTTACCACAATCTTGGACATCCCCTTTGCCCTTGAAGAGTGGTACTATCCAACTCTCATGCCATGCAGATGGTATTATATCTCCAGCAGGATACCTACCTAGGCTATGGGACACTTTGATTCAAATTCTATCAGGGCCTACAGCTTTTTGGCCTTTCATCTTCCTAAGTGTTCTGGATACTTCTTCCTCAGTTACAAAGTCCATCACCCCTGTTGATGCAGGATAGGTGGCAAAGTTCTCCTCTCCCCCTGCAGTATTCAAGAGCTTTTTAAAGTACTCCTCCCACCTCCTCTTTTCCTCTTTTTGGGGAAAACAGGACCCTACCTTCGCTATCCTTCACTGCTATGGTTTGGGGTATGTCTGTAGCAGCCCTATCTCTAGCCTTGGCAAGCTTGAAGACTTCTCTCTCTTTCCTTTGACTCTAGCTGCTCATAGAAGGCCTCATACTTCTGGTGCTTGGTCAGGGCAATGATGGGAGCGGCAAGTTGCGTTGGACACACCAGTTCTCGTCTGATCGCTGAAGTTAAGCAATGCAAGCCCAGTTAGTACTGACATGGGTGGTCGCTCGGGAAAGCTGGGTACTGCTAATACCCAATAATCGTCGCATTAGTGTAGTGTCTGTGCAGTCTATGAATTAGAACTATGCAATGGATGGGTCTCTAATGACCTTGTAGTTGACTGGACCTTAAATACTAACAAACGAAACGAATCAGGGCAATGATCCTCCTAGTGGTGGTCTTGACCTTCCTATATTGTATCTTAGACTCCTGGTCCCCAAAATCCCACCACCTGTGGAAAGCAGCCTTCCTTTGCTTGATGGCTGCTTCTATCTCCTCATTCCACCAAAAGCATTTGTAGTGAATGCTGCACATGTCATGTATACGTCAGAGTTGCATGACACTTGCAGATCACATCACACTATTTTCTATTCCATTTTCAAATGTTTAAATTTCAAACATTTGAAAATAAACGAACACAAAACAAAAAAAAAACACCAGTCGTTAAAATGCTCTCAGATAGTACAGACGTATTTCACTAAGGGCTCTCTAACTTATAGTTATACTAATATGATGATACTCAAAAAATTTTCTTATCATTAACATGGATTTAACATCAGTCAATTAAAAAAATAATTTATTAATTTCTTCACAACTTTTATGATTGTCAACCACGACTGGGAATCAAGAACAAATAGTGGAAGATACCAACTTCAGCATCCACCACAAACTTGTGACCCGGACGTGATTAAGAAGAATGGATTTAATATAAAAAAAAAACGGAAAAATTTTTTTTGGGAGAAGATTTTGAATGCGGTGTAGTTTCCAACCATTTTTCTTTTCCAATCTTTCTCTTCTGAATTATCCAATTGATCCAGTTGTGGTGTTGTGACATATCTTGTGTGTTTTTTTTGTGGTAGTGGTCCTATTTCAAGATTATCATTTTTTAAACATCACTACATTATTATTATCATCTTTATTATCATCAGACGGTAGGGCGTAACTTTTTCCATTTCATTAATGGTAAATTAATAATTAAGTTTTAGAAAACCTATTTTTAAGATGGACATTCCATCTGTCTCGGACCCCAGGCCTATTTTTTCGCCACTCAGGATGGACTTCTGGCTGGAGAGGACCATTCTATAAATACGGCCTACCAAAACCAGAAGTTATTTAAACTTCCAGCATTCTGGGTTCAAGACCCAGAAATGTGGTTTGCCACTATTGAATATCGATTTGGAATTTAAAAAATTCTGTCAGATTCTAGGAAATTTGATCTAACAGTGTATGCCCTACAACCTGAGGTCATTGGCGATGTACGGAACTTAATTTTAAACCCACCCCCAATTAACGCTTATGAAATTTTTATGGCTGCCGTTACAAAGCGAAATACTTTGTCGCAACAACAAAAATTGCAGCAACTGCTTACTGATGTGCAGCTGGGGGATCGCAAGCCATCTCAACTGTTGCGTCGAATGCAACAACTTGCTGGAGATGCAACAATTTCAACTGGTAACGTTTCTATTGTATGAGAACTTTTCCTATCACGCTTGCCATGACAAATAAGAATTGTTTTAGCGACCCTTAATGAAAATACAGCCATCGACCAACTTGCTGAGACAGCGGATAAAATTTTTGAGGCATTGGACATCATGTTAATACTGTTGCTGATACTTTGAACGACTCCCAACATAACACAACAAACAGTGACAGGGTACAACGCAATAGAGTGGGTGCAACAGATAGTGAGTTGTCTCGACTCACCTCCAGAGTTGATGAGTTGGCTGCACAATTACACTCGTTAGCCTCAAGATTTTATCCTAAATTTCATCACCATCAGCGAAGTGGCTCATGCCACCGTTCATCCTCCCATCGATGAAAATTTACAGAACACCCTGAACAGGCGTCACAGAAACAGGACCTTTGTTGGTACCACCGTACCTATGGGTCAGCTGCCAATAAGTGCAAACCACCTTGCACTAAGGGAAATGAGTAGACCCTTCCTTCCTGGAGTTGGGATAGGGAGGGGTCAAGAATTTATTTTTCATTTATGACAAGACAACTCATCAGAGGTTTTTGATCGATACTGGTGTGGATCTGAGTGTCGTCCCAAAGAACAGTATTGTTCCAATTCCAGTAAAACCTCATGATTTTGAACTTTTTGCTGCCAATCACTTGCCCATTAAAACTTTTGGTACCCACCATTTACGCGTAAATCTTGGTCTGTGACGTTCCTTCACCTGGAATTTCGTCAGCGCAGACGTTTCTTATGCTATCATTGGTGCAGATTTCCTGGCACATTTTGGCCTCATTGTAGATGTTGGTCACCAAATTTTACGTGATCGCATTACTGGATTAGAACTCCTAGGGATTCAGATACATTGTCCATTTCCCTACCAACGGTTGTCAGCCATTGCACCACATACTGATACACCCTACAAATTATTATTGGAAGAGTTTAGGAGTATAACAGTACCCAAGCCTATTACGGATCACACCTCACAATGTGTTCCATCACATCGTTACAACTGCGGGACCACCTTGTAATGCTCGTGTGCGGCGTCTGGACCCTGTACAATCTAGTGTAGCCAAAGCAGAATTTCAAGCTCTGCATGCAGCTGGCTACATTAGACCTTCCGATAGCCCATGGTCCAGTCCATTACACATGGTTCCAAAGAACGACTCATGGAGGCTTGTGGGTGACTTCAGGGCACTGAATGCATGGACCATTCCGGACTGATATCCAGTGCCACACATCATGGAGTTTAACTCACAACTCCATGGGGCATGTGTTTTCTCCAAGCTGGACTTAACCAAGGCCTATCATCAAATTCCCATCGCACCTGCAGATATTCCCAAAACAGTGGTTATCACTCTATTTGGACTGTTTGAGTATGTACAAATGCCTTTCGGATTACGGAATGCAGCTCAAACTTTCCAACAGTTTATGGACATGGTTCTAGGGGATCTCCCCTTTGTCTATACGTATATAGACGACATCCTTGTAGGCAGCGAGGATGATGAACACCATGTGCCTCACCTATGCCAAGTTTTTTACTGCTTACAAAATTTTGGGTTAACATTAAATATTTCAAAGTGCGAATTTGGAAAATCTTCTTTAGATTTTTTAGGTCACAAGGTTACTTCTCACAGGATCAGCCCTCTTCCTGACAAAATTTCAGCTATCAAAGATTTTCCACGACCTGAATCAAGACGATCGCTTTGTCGTTTCTTAGGTCTTATCAATTATTATCATCGTTTCATCCCACATTGTGCTGCACTCCTGCACTCCACAGAAGATACATTTCTTCAAATCAAGGATGCACTTTCTACCTCTATGCTTCTAATACACCCTAATCCCAATCCTAACACCCCCATTGCTCTTTTTACAGATGCCTCAGACGTAGCAGCTGGTGCGGTGTTACAGCAGTTGGTAGATGATGTTTGGAGTCCATTAGGCTTCTTTTCTAAGAAGTTTAAGACCCCAGAGACATGGTATAGCACTTTTGGTAGAGAGTTATTGGCTGTCTATCTGTCAGTCAAACATTTTTGGTATTTCCTCGAGGGACGCCACTTCACGATCTTCACAGATCACAAACCTCTAATTAATTCTATGGTTACCAAATTGGAAGGTCATTCACCAAGGGAAGCACGTCATTTAACTTTTATTGCCCAATTCACAACAGATATTCGGCACATTCAGGGCTCAGCTAATCTAGTAGCTGATACCCTCTCAAGAACTTCAATACGTGCATTAGATATCCATTCAGATCCCTCCTTGGAAACCCTTTCTCTCACTCAACTCCAGTTGGCACAAGAGATGGATCCTGAATTTCAACAAATGCAGAAAACCCCCTATACCCTTAATATCCAGCTAGTGCCAATTCCTGGTTCTGATGTACGTTTGTATTGTGATGTTTCGACTCCACAACCACGTCTTCTCTCCGTCGGAATATTTTCAATCAACTTCATCGATTGAACCATCCAGGAATTACAGCAACTCACAAACTCATTGCCAAACATTTCATCTGGCCTTCAATGAATAAAGATGTGGCGATTTGGATGCGGACATGTGTACAATGCCAACAAAACAATGTCCATCGACATGTTTCCTCTTCTGTTGGTAGTTGCACCCCACCATCCACACGTTTCAAACAGAATACATATTGACCTTGTTGGACCGCTTCCTCCGTCCAATGGTTATCGCTATCTCTTAACCTGCATCAACCGTTTTACTCGTTGGCCAGAAGCCATTCCTATCGTTGATGCTACTGCTTCCACAGTTTCTATGGCCCTTGTCACACACTGGATCTCCCGTTTTTGGCATTCCTTCCACTATTATGACAAATAGAGGAGCACAAATTGATTCCTTGCTGTTTTCCAGTTTATGTGATATTCTTGGTGTTTGACATATACGCACAACATCCTACCATCCAGCTGCAAATGGATTAATTGAACGACTACATTGCCAACTTAAAGCTTCTTTGAAATGTGTTTCAGATCCAATTCATTGGGTTGAACATGTACCTTTGATCATGTTGGGTCCATGAAGTGCAGTTAAAGAGGTTCTCCAAGCCACACCTGCTGAAGCTGTTTATGACACAACGTTACGTCTTCCGGGCGACATTTTTCATCCTGAACAGATTATCTCCTCCCCAATTGATTTTATTGTTAATTTACGTTCTAGGTTACAGAAGTTATTGTATATTCTGCCATGGCAATCGACTACTCGTTCAGTTTTTCAGCCCACAACCCTATGTTATCTTCTGGTTATATTGGTATTTATTAACCCGAATTTAACGAT
>JAAFCE010004209.1:25162950-25193349 GCA_013389805.1 Trigoniulus corallinus | reverse complement strand
TTTTTAGGTTAGTTCATCTTGTGGGTATGACCACAAGATAACACCTAAAAACGTCCTCTCATGTTTTTGTTCGTAGAGGAGCACTTTCACACCCTTTAATCTCACCTTATGATGGTCCTTATCAGGTCCTACACCGCCATGATAAGTATTTCACTTTAAATCTCAATAGCCGGCTTAAGCCGGCATTCTTGACTAATGCCGATGCTAATCTTGATGCCATCTTGAACCCCAGTTCCCCAGCAGCTGGGAAACCCAAGGGTAGTGCAGGTTCTATAACTCCATCACCAAGTTCACCTAGTACATTGGTGACGGCATCAGGTGGCAAAACGGTCTTAAAAACACATAGGACATCCCTGAGGGCAACACCTAAGGCTCTCAAGAACAAGAGGGAAATAATGCAGCAGGATGGTATAAAAGTTACTCCTGAATTGCATGGAAAGCTGGCCAAAGAAAAGGAAGAAGGGAATTGCAATATGCCTGTCTCTATGCCACAGGGTTTTACTTTGGAGGGGTTAGCTCAGGTCAGTGATGGGGGTGCTGTGGTGGTGCAACACCCTTTACCTGGTAAATCTGTCCTTATTATTGGGGACACAGATTTAAGGGGTGTTGATACTTGGGCACTACAAGAAGGGCAAGATAGAGCATGTGTTAGTGTTGCCTCTCTCCCTGACGCCAGACTAGTGGACATAAGATATAGGATTGGCAGTATATTGAAAGGGGAAAAGGAAGATTGTATGGCAGTTTTACAACTAGGGTCAAATGACATAACCCAGGATAAACCTGCCATTGAAGTTCTTCAGGGAATTATTGATATAGCTAAGGAGGTTAGGAGATTGAGACCTAAGGCTAGAGTAATGGTGTGTCCTATCATTGAGAGAATTGATAAAGGAAGACTAACTACAGCTAAGGCCGATTGGATAAATGATAGGTTATTCTTAGAAGGTAGAGCTATTGGGGCAAAACTACTTGATTATAGGGCTTGCCTCTCAGATCTCCAGCAGAGGTTTGCTATGGATGGATTTCATTTCAATGCAAAGGCTGCTTTGAGGATATGTACAAAATTTAATGAGTTTATTGCTGATTTTTTAGGAAAGGTACAAGGTCACCTCATTCCAGGCTAAAACGCAATTCTCATAGAAAAGGCCTACTAGGTAGTAATAAGGAAGGGGTAGGTAGGCTTCCAGCAGTAACTAACCCATTGACTTTGCTTGTGGTTAACTGCAGAAGCATAGTAAATAAAGTGGTTGAGTTCAATGCCCTGGCTGCAACATCAGATGCATAATTGGTACTGAATCCTGGTTGAGGCGAGATGTTAAATCAGCAGAGATTTTTGCAGACAAGTATATAGTTTACAGAAATGATAGGGAAACAGGTAGAGGGGGGGGTGGAGTCTTTTTGGCTATAGATAAATCCCTGGAAAGCTCTAGGGAATTGAGTTATGAAGAAGATTGTGAAATGCTATGTTGTCGTGTTGCTGACTCTTGTGGTGGGGGGATTTATGTTGTCGGGTTCTATCATCCTCCTAGTGATGATCCACAACCACTGATCAGACTATCACAATCGCTGGAGCTTCTGCATCAAAGAAAAAAGGTCCCAATGATAATTCTTGGTGGGGACTTCAATTTACCAGGGTTGGATTGGGGTGGTATGCAGCCCAATACAAATTAAAGTTTATCAGGGGCTGTAAATCTCTTTTTTGATCAAATGTACTGTAATGGATTGGAACAGTTTGTGACCATGCCTACACATGAGAAAGGGGGAATTTTAGATTTAGTATTCACAAATGTGCCCAACTCTATAAATATTGTAGAGTGTATTGAAGGAATTAGTGATCATGCAGTGGTTAAGGTGGAGGTAGTGAAAAGGTTACCTAGATGGGTGGCAGGAAGGAGGGTGGCATACCAATATAATAAGGCTAATTGGGAGTATTTCAAGTCTTATCTGGAATGTGAATTAAATGATTTTTACACCATTGTGAATACCTGTGGCGTTGAGGAATCTTGGAATAGATTCCTAGCCCTATTAGAAGAGGGTTCACAACTAGCTGTCCCCACCAAGATTATAAGGAAAATCTCTGTTCCAGAATGGTATACTAAAGAGGTGAAGGTAGCTTTGCGAAACCAGCGAAAGGCTAAGAATGCACTTAGGAGAGGGAGGGACGTCAATAGTGAGGCGGTCTATAAGGGGGCCCACAAAATGGTTAAAGGGTTCATGAAGGAAGCTTACAAGAACTTTCATGAGAACATTTTGGGAGATAGGCTTAGGAAATATCCAAAGGCATTCTGGGGATATATAAAGAGGTGTAGGAAGGACGGAGATAGGGATACAGTGGTTAAGGATGGGTCAGGAAATTTAGTCAAGGATAGTCTCATGATTGCCAACGTTTTTAATAATACATTTGCAAAATGCTTTGCAACCAGTAGAAACAACTCCCAGCCAGAATTTGTTAGGGTTTTGCCAGGAGGAATGGATGAGGTTATTATCACTAGGGCAGGAATTGAGCAGCTACTGAGTAAATTACCAGTATATAAGGCCATGGGCCCTGATGGTGTTTCACCATTTATTCTGCAACGGCTTTCTGGGATTATTAGCTGTTACTCGGTAGAAATTTTTAAAAAGTCATTAGCCACAAGCATTGTTCCAGCATCATGGAAACTGGCAAATGTGGTGCCCATTTTCAAGTCTGGGGACATGACAGACCCTAAGTGCAATAGACCAGTTTCATTAACAAGTGCTGTATCCAAGATATTTGAGCACATCTTATTCTCATCTATAATGGGATATCTGGAAAGGAAGGGCATCCTTAGAAATAACCAACATGGGTTTAGGAAAGGCAGGTCATGCGACACCCAAATGGCTAGCTTGATGGATCATGTTCAAAAGGCTTTAGATAGCAGAAAGCAGGTTGATATTGTATTCTTGGACTTTGAACAGGCTTTTGTCACGGTGCCCCATGATAAGCTGGTCTCTAAAATGACCTCCTTAGGGATACATAGAAATGTTGTTCAATGGGTAAGGTCCTATCTGCTTGATAGAAAACAGAGAGTAATTTTCAAGGGTTGTGCATCTCAGTGGAAACCAGTCACGTCAGGGGTCCCTCAGGGAAGTGTATTGGGTCCTTTGTTGTACATTCTCTATGTGAACGACATGGGGCTTGATATTGATTCCTTCCTTGAACTATTTGCAGATGACACATGTGCTGCTCGGGTATTAGATGATGGGTTATCATCCTCTGTGCAATTACAACAGGATCTAGATAGGATTTACAATTGGTGTGTAAAATGGGAATTGCCATTAAACCTGAGGAAGTGTAGGATCCTAACAATATCCTGATCTAGAAAGCAACTTGATTTTGATTATCACATAGGTGGAGTTAGGGTTGATAGGGTTGTAACCCATAAACATCTGGGTATTGTCTTAAATAGTGAGGGTAATTGGAAGGATCACGTTGGTAAAGTGATTGGGAGGGCTGGTCAATTCCTCCGTCTGATTAATAGGGTCCTTAGAGATAGCACAAAAGAGGTAAAGGAAACAGCTCATATTTCTATGGTATGCCCAATTTTGGAGTATGGCAGTCCAATTTGGTTCCCCTTCAGGCAGGACTTATCTTGGGAGGTTGAACGGATCCAAAGGAGGGAAGCAAGAATAGTACTTAATAGGTTTTCTCACACAGAGAGTGTATCTGCCATGATTAAGGAACTATAGTGGGATACATTAAGCCAGAGGCGTATATCTCACAGCATTAGCCTTTTTATAAGACTGCTGCTGCTAGGATGTAATGGACCATTGGCTGGAAGTGTGTCCCCAGCTGAGTATAAAGGCAGAAAGGATCATCCATATAAATTGAAAGAGGTTAGGGCACAGATAGACTCATACTACTGGTCATTTTTGCCAAGAGTCATTCGACAATGGAATAGCCTTGGTGAGGATAAGGTGGAGGGCTTCATCCAAGGAAATCCAACAATAGCTGGTATTGTATTAGGGGAGGCTCCTGAATTATAGCTTAGGGTTTTAGGAGTATTATGTTATCATAAGTAGGATTGAGAGTTAGTCTCTCCACTGCCATATTGGCCAAAAAGGCTGCTTTCAGTGTATAATATTAGAATTAGAATTATACTTAACACGACTTTACACAGTGTGTTCTTATTTGTATGATAATGCAATATAAAATCTATCACATTTGAATTTCATCGTCAGACCAATCTGATATTTCATGTTCAAATGCATTTGGTCCCATTGCCCCTACAAGTTGCACCACTGGCTACAGTAGGAATTTTAAAGTGCGGACTATACATGAGTGCGGACAATATTTGAAACATACCCATCTCTAATGTGGACTATATTTGAGATGCGGACTTTATGGGAGATTTTATGGTATTTATGTTTGTTCGACATGAATTGGGATTTTAGTTTTGTAATAAACATGATACTCTAATACTGTACAAAGCAGGACCACCAAGAAAGAAATTTATTTTCAGATTAAAATAAGGGCATGTGCAAGTGCACAACTGAGTTACCCCACCACCACACTCACACCTATGGCTAGGCACACAAACATTCAGTATGTGTGCTCAACTCAGACAAAGAAAACCAATGGGTAGCAAGGGGTCTAATAAGTGGCAGATGTAGGATTTTCGTCAGGGGGTGGTTGAGCTAATACAGGTGGGGGGTGATTGAGCTAAAGTTCGCATATATTATGCAAATAAGTTTATATGTGCATAGTATGGGGGGTTTTAACTCCAAAAACCCCACCCTGGATCTGCACGTTGGTCTAATAGAGTAAACTCATTAACAGCTACGTGCATAGTAGGGGAAATGTGCCTAATATCGCACCCCTTTTTAAAATTTGACATATTTATGTTATTTTTCAAGTTAACAAATTACTTTCATGTGATTTTAGAAAACTTATTATTGCCATTTCATGCCTAAAAAAATAAATCTAATACCTTAAAGAATAAAATATTTTAAACATGTAAAACCACGAGTACATTTTGGTAGTTACAAAAAATGTTTTCCTAATATCGCACCAGGGGTGTTCCTACTATCTCCTGTGTAATATTATGAATGCTATTTCCAATAACCATAAAAGAGAATATGGAAGGCACAATAATTTAAAGATAGTTGTTTATCATTAATTATTTATCATAGTTATTATCATTGTCACCATTGTGATATTACAAAAAAGAGAGGCTATATATTGCCATAGTTTACATGTTAATAGGAATTAGCTGTTCAAACAGAAATCAAAAATATAGGTTTTATAATCAGTGGAACAGTGTGCATAATATTGCATAGAGTGATATTAGGATTACAGTAGGGGTGTGATTTTAGGAACAACACAACTTTCCAATATGGCTTACTCTACAGGCTAAACTAAGAATAGACAAAACGTTACAGCTATTTCTACTTACACTACATAATCATGTGGTTGAATTTACATTATAATGATGAAGAATATCACTGATCTTTAAGAAGATTGATCAGTGTATGGTGTAGTCATCAAAAACTTTCAAAAATTAATGCAAGCTAAATGCAACTGCTAATCTAAACAATGTTCTCACAGGACTGGTAGCATGTTGTCAGACACCAATTGTGCCAGTTTTCACCAGGCAGGAGCATCTAATTGGCAAGATCATGAGGGGTGAAATACAGTAGAATCTCGTTATATCGAACCTCAGGGGACCATGAAAAACAGTTCGATATATCCGAGATTCGATATATCCAAATCCGGAATTATATGTAAAGCAAAAATTTACATCGGGCAGGACCGGCGCTCAAGCTTCGATATAAGTGGGAATAAGCAAGATCTCGATATAAGCAAGTTCGATATACTGAAGTTCTACTGTATTATGCTAAGGTGCGATAATAGGCAGACTTCCCCTACATAGACTGTTGTTAGACAGTCTTGACTATACAGTGTGTGCTTAGCCTAAATTTTAACTTTTGTTTAAAAAAATCGCCTAAGTCCAAAATCATGTAAATCAAGGACTTACTGTATTTCATTCCTAAACTGTTCCTGAACATTTCATTTATTGGAGTACCATTTGAAGCCAGCCTTCACTACAAGAAGATAAACTAGATATGAGCACACCTGGGTCACTTAATACTGGGGTCACTTGTACTTTCACCTCTAAGTACTTTCCATCATACACGTGTGGCCAAGTTGTGATGGACACACCAGTTCTCATGACATCCCATGCAACCCCACATTAGTTTCAACATGGTCCACGTTAGTCCCATCTACTATGTCCTCTACACCTACCACACAGGATTCTTTGTCACCTTCTCCCCCTGTCCCACATGTTATAAGGTTAAAGGTTGCCATAGCAAACAATATCAGTTCAATATCAATTCACTCACACCATGAGATAGCATATTTCATTCACAATGCATTCAAATTCTTAGAACATGTGTGCATACAAATATTTAAAATTTGAATGCTAGAAGATTGAGAGCAATCTTTTTCATTTGCCAAAACGTTGTTGTTTCAGACACATCTTTTTAGTGCTAATCGGCAAAATCGGTTTTCTTTCCATACTTTTAAAAATTGTTTAATAATTTCTCCTTAGTCTGTTGATAAAAATTATTTTACTCAAATCAAGTTTCCAGTGGTCATCAAATTTCAATTTTATTTCAGTACACAGGTCTGCGATGAAAACCTTGTCTTCAAAACTATTATTGTTTTTTTTTTACAGTTTTATGGATGCTGATTACTAGAAAAATAATTAAAATATTCTATCACACACAGTTTATTCAAAAATTCAATTTTCAGAAATTATTCATGTTATCATGTATTCATGAACTTATTAATGTTAGAGGGTCTATATATATACAAGCCAAGAAATAGTATGCTATTATTTATGGCGGAGTATTGTCCAAATGTCCCTTTCACAGGATAGATTGGCCCTTGAAATAGTTGGCTGAAGGATGATAGGGTTGTTGGCCATTCATAAAGGGAAGGGGCGGTGGTGGATCCATCAGCAGATCAAGGGGAGCACTTGAAAAAAGTGTGCCCCAAATACAGTATTTTTAAATATTCAGAATCAATGTCAATGTCATTACCAGTTTTGGGGAATGCCGAGCCACCATAACAGGCAGAAGCCCTAAGGAGGAGACCCATGGATTATTGGGTAAGGGGAACTGGTGATGGGGAGGGGGTAATGAAGCCACCTTAAAAGGTCCAGCCGATAGAGGTGACTTCACTAGTTAAAACATAGCTTTCACTAAGAGCTCTAACATAAGTAGCCTATGGCCACATTGTTTTTGAAAGTTTTCACTGTGGAGTGCCCAGCAATCATAGGCCTCTGATCTATGCTGCCCTCTAACCATAAAGAAATCTATTTGTGACATCCCTTGTGGTGACTGGTATGTGATTAGGTGCATGTCCCTCTTCGTAAAACCATGCATTTGCCAATGCAAGGCCAAGTGCAATTGCTGTGTCAAGAATTCAATGTCCTTCTATGCTAACTGTTCCATCCCCCATCCCCCATGGACCTCCCCATAACCCTGGTTATTTTTGCCTATGTGGCCATTAAAGTCCCCCCCAGCAATAACTAAGCACTCACTACTCTGACATTGTCCTACCTGAGCCTTTAGTGAGTACACCAAGTCCTCAAACTCCATCCAAAAGCCATCCTTTCTGGGTTCGTCCAGACCTACCTGGGAGGCATATACACTGATGAGGTGAAGCACTACTCCTCTCCAAACCACTGTAACTAACAGGAACCTACTATTAATGCGTTTCACCTCAGTGACCCCTTGCTGCAGCTCACTATCAAGTACTATACCCACTGACTGTGCGGCGGCAGTGCTTGGCAGCTGCATATATTTTGCAGCTGAAAGGTCAGCCACAGCCACTTTTAGTTGCACTCTGTGACAGGCATTCAACCGCTGGCCAGGGGTTCCCCCTCCGTTTGGCATGTGGTGGATGGATGGTCTCACTGGCCTGGGTGTGACTCTACCTAGGGTGCAGTCTGTACTGCCGGCTCTGTGCCACCCTGGACAATACCAGATCCAAGTTTTAATTTGACGCTCATGACCCTCCCGAAGGCCAGTGCTAATAGGTCGGTGTACCAAGAAGAGTTTGGACGCCTCTCTCTGACCTATCAGGGCCATGTTTTTGTTTACATGGATGGGTCGAAGGATGGCACCTCTGTGGGTTGTTCAGTCTTTACAACTGGTCATCTCATAGGGGGCCACCTTCCAGGCATCACCAGTGTCTTAACTGCAGAGCTCACCGCTCTGCACAGGGCACTGGAACTCATCCAACTTTTGTGACTGACTCCCTATCCTCCCTCCAGCTGTTGCACACCCTCTATAGCAGACATGCCATCATTCAGGGTGTGCATAGTTCACTGCTCACAATTTGCCAGCAGGGCAAGACAGTTTTGTTTATGTGGGTCCCAGGGCATGTCTGCATCATGGGCAATGAGAGGGCAGATGCTCATGCCCGGCAGGTGGCCCACCTGCCAGATGTACCTGACACTACTGTCCCCTCCTCTGATGCTCTCCCAATGGTGAGGTGGGCCGTCCATGAACAATGGCGGTCCCAGAGGTTTTTGGAGACCACCAAAAAACTCCAAACACTGAAGGACACTCCAGTGCACTGGGTGTCCTCGTGCCGCCAGTCGTGGAGGGAGGAGGTTGTGCTTGCTCGGCTGCAAATTGGTCACACGTTCCTCACCCACTCCTACATACTATGGGGTGAGGATGAACCATGGTGTAACTCCTGTTGGGAGTCTCCCACAGTGGCAGACATATTTAGCAACTGTGAGAGATACTGTGAACTTTCGTATCTCAGCCACTTGCATTTGCCTGTCATGGGTTTTCCTAACAGCCCAACACTCTGAGCTATATAGCATAGTGGGCCTAATGACAGTTCTGTAAAATTTGCCCCACTTGCCTGTCTCCACTTCAGCCATCCTGCATTAACCCTATGGGCCACGTCAGAGTCGATTTCCACATTGCTCTGGAAAACTGATCCTAGATAGGAAAACTCTTGCACCATTTAGCCTTACTTAAGCTGAGGGGTATGCCATCTAGTTTCATGTTACAGCTGTTTGTTATATCCGAGGTCTCTCACACGTTGAAAGTGCTGTAGGGACCAAACCAGTTGTGTGTTATATGCAATATCCGAGTGTGTTATAGCCAATCAATTTCTATATACTTATGCATTAGCGCTGGCCGGGACTTTCCCTTGTGTGTGTTATAACCAGGGTGTGTTATAGCGAAGTTCGACTGTATTGTTTTGATTAATTCATATACCCATGCCTCTCTTATTGGTACACACCTCTGATGGGTACACTTTGGCTAGGTCCCACAGGTGTACCAATTTCACTGTATTTCACAAAATGCTTGACATAAACAAATTTAATTTTTACAAACAAATCAATTCAGGGTCGTTTGTCTAGAATCAAGCTAACTTCTTATTTGCCGCCTATGGTAAGCTCCCACACCCAGAAACTTTGCCTCATCTATCCGTTGTATAGTAGCAGTGGCGTCACTCGCACCATGAGAAATGGTGGTGACACCAAAGCAGAAGAAGTGGCTATTTGTGGGAGAGGGGGGGTGATACCATGGTGTCACTGCACCAGGTGACGCCACTGCAAGATAGAGAGTTCTTTTATGTGTAAATGCCGTTAAACACCACATGGGGCTATGGTTTTATTTCTAATCCAAAGGAATGTGCACTTGGGGCATCTCTCTTGCAGAAATGAAGGCAACCCACCTCGGTCCAGTATCGAACCTACCACACACTACCCATTGCATCACCAAGGCAGGATGTACCCATTACAGATGGCGTTTTCTGAAAATAATGACATGTATTAGGTGCACAAATACACTGGGTGTAGCCGTTACAAAGGTGGTTTTCTGAAAAGTGGTAACATGTATGAGGTGTACCAATAGAGGGTTGTACCCATTACAGAGGTGTACCGTTCAGAGAGGTAGTAATAGCATAAATCCTATGGGTGAAAAATGGCTGAAAAATCTGTACCGATATGAGGGGTGTACCCACCCGCTGCGGTGGCATAGTGGTTAGCAACTGCGACAGTAGTTCTAGGTTCGATACTGGGCATAATTGTTATAAGGGTGGCCCAGGAGACGGCTTTTATGCTGGGCGTGGAAGGCTAGATGAAGGCCGCTCGGATTGGTTATGACTTTTTATGGAGGCGTTCGCAACCCCTATCCTATGAATGTAGAAACTCCTGCAAAATTGAATAAAAACTGCATGTGAATCTGCAAAACTCCCGATAATATAATCTGGTGGTAATATAATCCGATAATATAATAAGGTGGCAGGTATTGTATTTTATATTAGTATTAATTACAATATTTGTGGTAGTTTATGGTGTTATATTAACCTGGGAGCCTATTAACGTTATAGTTTTAATAAATATCTCATCACGTTATCTAATCACATCCTCTGCACCCGTCACAGTAGGTATGTATCCTCATGCATCATGTATCCTTATGTATCTCAATTATGTTTCTGAATTAGATTTTAAAATAAACCGATTACAGCTTATATCTATCACCTATCTATATCCCCTGCTGCTGAAGGTATGTCTCTGTTAACACCCTTTGACAATCAGCTGTTTTCTGTCACGGGTGGCACTTTCGGTGAAATTTTGCTATCTAAATTAGATTTCCAAATAAGCTTGTTGCATCAACCTTGTTGCCAGTAACCTCTTCACCTGCTGCTGAAGGTAGGTGTTCTGTTAACCACTCCCACCTATTCCCCACCCATCTTGCATGCTTCCTAGTCCCTTTGCACCACCTGCTCCCATGTCTGTTTTGGTCTTCCTCTACTCCTGGTGCCCACAATCATCTGCAGTTCCATAACAGACCTCATAACTTCCTCCTCATCACAAGCCAATACCACCTCAACTAATTCTCTCATTGTTTCTGTCATCTTGTGACACCCCACTCATGTAGTGCAGCATTTACATCTCAGCCACTTGTATTTGCCTTTCATGGTTTGGCCCATGGCTCTTCCTAGCTGCCTAACATTCTGAGCCATACAACATAGTGGGCTTAATGATGGCTCTGTAAACTGTGCCTTTAAGGTATTGGGACCTGGTGGTTGCACAGGACCCCACTTGCCTACCTCCATTTCAGCCATCCTGCATTCATCCTATGAGATCAATCCCAGAACTCTTCCATCACTGATAGTATATTTGAAATATATTGATGAGTTTCCCTAGCCATTTAATTCCTGAGGTCCTCAAGGTATGCCAAACATCCATGGGGATCTTATCAGGGCCTACTGCTTTTCAAGGGCTTTGACCACTTCAGCTTCATTCACCCTGTTCACTGCCTGTGGGGTGCTGTCTGAGGCCATTTCTTGGGTGGCAGCATTTCAAAGGCTCTGGTAGTATTCCTCCCACCACCTATGGAATGCCATGCTTGGTTTGATAGCAGCTTCCACCTCCTCATTCCACCACCATGTCTGTCGACCTTGAAAAGTGCCTCCTACTCTAGCAATGCAACCTTGTCCCACATCCCAATCACAAATGACCTGGCTGAGAACCTCCTGCCATAATTCATCTGCATTGGACAGACAACTTCCACCACCTAATGACTGATTCATATGCTTCCTAACTACTCCCTTAATTTCACTCATGACTCATTTTCTACTGTTATTGCACTTCCAGCTGCACTAACATCATGAACATAGTATTGTTATCTGAAATCTGCCATGAGAAGTTAAGTGCAGTTCAGTACCTGCAGGAGAAGAGACTGCTGCGGAAATCTCTTGACTGCCAAAAGTGTAAACGGCCCTTCAACATGGTTAATGCCAGTGAAAAACTGGCTGGCTATGTATGGAAGTGTCCTGGATGTAGAGGGACAACTTCCATTTTGAAGGGCAGTTTCCTTGAAGGAGCAAGGATTTCCCAGCAACATTTCTGTACCTGGTTTATTACTGGGCTACAGAAATACCCCACAAGGCAACAAGGGAGCATCTGGAAATCTCTGAACACACATCCGTGGATTACTACCAGTATTTCAGGGATGTGTGTTCATGGAAACTGATTCAATGTCCTCAGGAACTGGGGGGAGAAGGGGCCATTGTACAGATCGATGAGTCTGTGATGGTGAAGTATTCACGGGGCCGTAATCTCACCATGCCACAGAGATGGGTCTTCAGTGCATATGATGTGGCCAAGAAAATTGGCTACATCACATTCGTTGAAAGACATGATGCAGCCACATTACTGCCAATAATTCATGCATTGTTGCACCAGGAACAATAATTGTTTCTGATGAGTGGGCTGCATACAATAATATCCCCTTTTTGGATGGCAATTACAGCCACCAGACTGTTAATCACAGTCAAAATTTTGTTAACCCCAAAAATGGAGCCCACACCAACAACGTGGAGAATTATTGTAAGTGGGCTAAATGCATTTTCAAATGAATGAATGAATGGCACCGTGGAAGGTATGGTGCCATCGCCCCTAGATGAATTCATGTGGCAAGAACGTTATGGCCAAACGTCTGAGCTTGCCTTCATCAATATATTGTGGCACATCTGTGAAAAGTACCCCACTCCCTCCCAGTAAAACAATGCACCTAAATCACCATTATCTGAACATTGGCAGGGATGGGTCTGCCACTCAACATGCACTGACTGGATGCCCTCCAGCCAAGCATGTGTAAACAGAAGGAATATTATCTGGGTTGTCACTGAGGGGATGCTGACCTATCATCATCATACCCATCTACAGGTTCTAGTCTGTGGGTTCCAGTGGGTAACAAATGTAATATGTGATAATTAATATGTAATAATAATAAATATAATATATAAATAATAATATGTAATAACAATAAATAATATATAATAATATATAAATAATAATAATATAAAATAATAAATAATATATATAACAAGTGCAATAAATAACACTGTGGAACAGCCAAAAAAATACGGAAACACCAATAGAGCTATTTTCTGTATTTTAGTATGCTGTTCACGAAAATGACTTTTGTTTTACTGTGCGACCCTCAAATTTTTTTGTAATTTTCCTTTTTAAAATTTTAGTGACAGTTGTCAATAAGGCAGTGAATAACATACAGTATGAAAGAAGTCTGGCTGTACTTTAGCCTACCTATTGTCACTGGCCAGCTATTAGTCCTAAGTAGGCCATCACCCCATGATTAGTGAGCCATCAGGAGCATACAGATTAGTGAGTCACCAGGAACATGATTGCGTTCTCATTTAATTGATTACACTGCAAGCAGCCCTTATAGGTGAAATTGGCAGTGGAAAGAATGACTCTCATTCCTAATTTGTAACCCACCTGAAGCAGCATAGCATCTATTGTCATGCATTGCCTACCTCCTGTAATGGCACTTTCTTGCAGAAAGTTTGCCACATTATCCTCACCAAGAGCATTCCATTGCCAAATGACCCTTGGGAAAAAACCAGTAATACAAGTCTGTTTGTGCCCTGATCCCTTTCAATTTGGAATGGATGATCATTTCTCCCTCTATACTCTCTGATCATGTGTGAGACACTCAGTCTTCAAGAGAAGTGATGTAACACAATTCTTGCTGCCCTCCTTTGAATCATTTCAATTTCCCAAGATAAACCCTGCCTAAAAGGGATGCCAAATTGGACTACAATACTCTAAAATTGGCCATACCAGTGAAAAACTTTCCTTTGTGCTGTCCCCTATGACTCTACTAACCAAATGGAGGGCATGCCCAGTATTCCCAATGAATTTGTCAGTGTGCTCCCTCCAGGTGGCCATATTATTTAGAATAATTCCAAGGAACTTCTGGATCTCAACCCTCTTAACTCTCACACCACATATGCAATAAGCAAGATTAAATCACCTTTCTGCTGTATTTTTTTCCACAATACACAGTTTTTAAATATGCCCCCATCTGATATAAATGTCCTTGTGAGCCTACTTCAGCAAACACAAAATTGTAGTTGGCATCTACAAGTGCAAATAGTACAATGCTGAAGAATGATTTATAATTGAAATATTCATTGCCACTGTTAAATGGTGCCTGTATTTCAACATGTTTGCCATCCATAGCAGCCAGGCAATGAGAAAAATTCCACAATTCCTCAAATTGTTTGGAATGTTGTAACCATTCCTCCTGAGTGCTGGGGATCTGAAAAAGTTAATAAATAGAATGTAATACATTTCACATAACTCCCAATCCAACATTGCCTTCGATTGGAATTATCATTGCTTATTTCTAATTACTACTGTCTCTTTTAGGTTCCTGTTGAAGTCACACAAGAATATTCACTTGTAGGTGATTTTGAAGTTCTAAGTGGGGATTACACATCCAGTGAAGTTCACCAGCCTAAAACAACTGTTGATAGTTTAACTAAAGTGAAATGCAAACTTTTTGTAACTCCAAAAAAGAATGCTAGAAGACAGAGAAATGAAGAGTCAAGGCTCATGCATGCCTATTTTTTTCTAAACGATGCAGCAAATAAACATAGAAATGAATGCACAACATTTGGGGAACACATTGCTATGAGACTCAAAAAATTTAATGAGTGCCAGTGTTCTCTCCTAATGCACCATATAAATACTTTGCTATTTGAAGCAGAAATGGAGCTGTATTCCAATCCTCAATTCACGAATTGGAATAATACACCCAGTCCCACAACTTCTTTCACCCAAAGTGCACAACACACTCCTGCCACATCCCCACCAATTACTATGACTCTTCAAGACCAGAGCCAACCTCATGTAATATCTACAGTTCATCCTAGCAACATTTTGCAGCAACTTGTAAATAACTTTGTAACTCAATAAAATAAAGTCTTTATTGTAGCTCAATTTCTTAAATAATCATTTTTTCATTTAAAGCAGCCTCCTAAGGGTTAAACCTGTTATGGCTGCTCCTGGCACAGATTAATTATTCTCAGATGATTTTTTTTTCTGAAGCCATAACACAATTTATCCACATTGCATTCTAGGTTGAGGTTAAATAAATACTTACTTGTATGTAGTGTGCCAAAACACCATTCAGAGCCCTGCAAACTTCTATTACAATTGTAGATAGGCTCTGCTTTGAAACTTTGAAGAGGTACATCAAGCTTGTGAAGGAATCTCCAGATGCCAGGTAGCATAGAGTAATAGCCAACCTTTCTTTGGCACATATAGCATTTCTGTAATTTGTATCATGCTTCATTACCATTGGTTGTTGTTGTTGTTGTTTGTTGGAGTTTAAGGTCCTGTCAACTACGAGGTCATTAGAGACCTGTCCACTGTATAGTTCTAAATGCATATACTGCACAGACACTACACTAATGCAACGATTATTGGGGATTAGCAGTACCCAGCTTTCCTGAGCAACCACCCATGTAAGTACTAACTGGGCTTGCATTGCTTAACTTCAGTGATCAGATGAGAACTGGTGTGTCCAACACAACTCACCGCTCCCATTACTGTTGGTCTAATCAAATTAAGAATATACTAAGTCTTCTGGTGACATCCAACAAAAATTTTCAAACTGGCCACTTTGGCCAAGAACCAGCTCATTCAAGAGACTGTTTCCACCATATACCTCCCTACATCTCAGAACAGGAGTTATCCAGTGGCGACGTTTCATTGGAATTCTTTTTTTAATATGATCTTAAATAACAACAAAAGCTGCTGCAATTGCTACTTTATCATCATATCCCATTGTAATGATTTAATAAAATGAAATGAATAAATGAAACGAATGTGAAACGAATATGAATAACGAAAATGAAAGGAATATGAAACAAAAAAGAAATGAATATGAGAGAAAAATGAAACGAATATGAAACAAAAATGAAATGAAAATTAAACAAAAGTGAAACGAATCAAATGAAATGATAAAAAGAAAATTAAATGCTATTCAAATATCCCACCAAAATGCGAATACAAAATGAAATGGGAATACACGCTCAACGTGGAACATCGCTCAACAGCGAAAGTGGTTGCTCTGTTTTGCGCTGTTCTGCTCCGTATTTTATTGAGCGCTGTTGCAGAGCACAGCGCAGCCTAGCGCGGTCGGTGTGGACCCGGCATAACGCAAACGCCTCCGTAAAAAGTCATAACCAATCCGAGCGGCCTTCGTCTAGCCTTCCACGCCCAGCGTAAAAGCCGTCTGCTGGGCCACCCTTATAACAATTATGCCCGAATACGGTACCGTGGTGGGTCGGCTTCTTTCGGGCGAGAGAGAAGCCGCGAGTGTGCCTTCTTTCGGATGAGAAGTAAAACCGAGGTTCCGTGTGGGTGTACCATGGTACTTGCACGTAAAAGAACCCTCTCTATTACGCAACGGGTAGATGAGGCAAAATTTCCAGGTGTAGGAGCTCGCCCCCTGGCGTCAGTAGCATTCCCCAACGAACACTAGACCGGTGATAAATAAGCGTAGGGGTGCAGCTTTGGCCGGCAACCGGCTGCAGAAAAATCTATGACCAATATGTCGCCCTGTGTCCATTCAGAGGGACAAATGGGTACCCGACCCTGCCACAGGCGGGAAAAGCGTTAGGAGTTGTTTGTTTAGTTGTTGATATGAGGTATACGATTAATTAACAATGCGCCGTTTATTAGAGGGCGCTGTTAATTAGAATATATTCGGTATTTTACAACCGCTGCTTTTGGTGCACAACATTGCTACTTTTCAGTCTTCAGATCTGGCAACACTGATAAACAGAGTGCAGTTTCGACAAGGAGTCTATAAGGAGTACCAGCTGGGCCCCTTTCCCATTCACTTATGTGTCATAGTTTTATACGGTGGCGCCCCAAGTGGATAGTTAGCTACAACACAGATGCTACATGTATTTCAAGCATCTTAAACATGCAATTATGCACTTTCTTTGATTGTTCTTAATAAATAATGTCAACTGCTTGCTGCTAATTTGAACATATAAATAAATTGCTCAGCTTCACATGTTTTCAATGGAAAAAATAATTTCTTTATATATACACTTACTACAAGACATTAAGACAGCAATGGAAAAAGGGGGTCTTAAGGTGAACATGAAGAAGACTGAGTACCTAGCTTTGAATTTTAGCGGCCAGGGGCAAGGAGGTGAGATTCGTTGTGGGGGAAAGGGAATTCCAGTGGTGCAAGAGTGCCTTTATATATGATCAGTTTTCCAGAGCAATGCAGAAATAGATTCTGACGTGGCCCATAGGATTAATGCAGGATAGCTGAAGTGGAGACAGGCAAGTGGGTCCTGTGCGACCACTGGGTCCCAATACAGTCGAAGGGTAACGTTTACAGAACCGTCACCAGGCTCCCTATGCTGTTTGGCTCAGTGTTTGGCAGTTAGAAAGAACCATTAATGGCAAATGCAAGTGGCTGAGATGCGAATGCTATGCTACATGAGTGGGGTGTCACGATCTGGCAAATTAGAAATCATTACGTTAGAGGTAGCTTTGGGGTGAAACATTACGGAAAAAGATGCAGCAACTGGTTGAGGTGGTATGGGCATTTGATGAGGGGCTTATTAGGTCCATTGTGGGACTTGGGGGCATCAGAGATAGAGGATGGCCAAAACGGACGTGGGAGCTGGTGGTGCAAAGGGACACGGAAGCGTGCGGGGTGGAGGGGACTTGGTGGGGGATAGGTGGTAGTGGAGGATTAGAACCTGCAGATCTGACCCTGCCTCAGGCGGGAGAAGGGTGAGATGATATGGAGTCCTGGGGGGGATTTCATGAAGTTTGAGCAATTTACAGCAGCACACACTACTACTACTCCTTTGCTCCATCCTGGTGATATATCCTAAGGTGATATATATTTCCGAAATGTTTACGTTAGAGGTAGCTTGGGAGGTGGGAGCCGTCGCGGAAAAGATTAGGGAGAAGCGGTTGAGATGGTAGGATCATGGTAGATAGATGGTAGGATGGATGGATAGATGGTAGGATGGTAGATGAGGAGAGAGGAGGAGGAACGTATTAGGTCCATTATGTGTCTCCATGTGATTGGGGGCACCTGGGGTAGGGGAAGACCAAAACGGACGTGGGAGCAGGTAGTGTAGAGGGGCATGGAGACGTGCAGGATGGAGAGGGACTTGGTGGGGGATAGGCGAGAGTGGAGGATAAGAAAGCGCAGACCCGACCCCACCACAGGCGTGAGGAGGGTGAGATGATGATGAAGGGGATATATATACACCTGGCACTTGATAACTACTTTTAAATCATTCTAATTATTATTTATATAGTTGTAAATATGCAAGCTAATACATGCAAAGAAGTAGTTTCAGCAAGCCGTCTACTAGGTGGCGCTCTTTCGGTATGAGGACACGAAAAAGGCGGAGCTGTCACTCCTTGTATTAGACTCCTTGGTTTCAACAGGGAACGAAACTTTTGATCGGCTGCTACTATGTACTTCATTGCCAGACATTAGGTTCATGATGAGGCTCGACATTTGTATTAAATATTCGATCCATCCTTGGCAGCCCAATCCTTTAGGTTTGTTAAATTTCTTATTTTTGGTTTTTGTACTAATCAGAAAAACTCAGCAATTCTACTTTGTACATTGATAATCATATTTAAACGACCTTGATATAACTGAAAATTTAGAGGGAGTGTAAGGATGATTTCAAATGAGTGTCTGTGTATTTTATTCGTGACATGCGAGGCTAAAGGTTTTATTTGATATTTGATAAACGTTGAAGGTGATTTCGATAACTATCGATGTCACTCCAGCTATAACCTCAACTTGAACGAAAATTCATTAAATTTGGAATGTCGTTATCGTATATCTCAAGTCATAAAGTACATCATACCAGCATGCGAAGGGTTACGGAAGCCGTAATAATGGTGATGCAATTTACACTTTAATTCTGAAATTTGTACCCAATGTGTGGTAGGGTTACGAATTGTTTGATGATAATACTTGTAATTCAGTATATTTTTGTAAGATGTTGTTTTATTACTCAGATAATTAAAGTTCATCTCTATGGACATCCTAGTTTCAAGACTGGAAATAATTAAAGGCGATTACAGAAAAGTAAGATAATGTCTTTCATGATTATTCAAGTTTTTGTATAATTCATTTTTGAATTATTAATTGACATTAATCAGTAATAATAGCCTATCGTTTTACAGTTGGCAAGTTAATATAGAAACGTTAGCAAATTAAATAAAGTTGCTATTGGTTGCCGATCATATGTTTGTGTCGACGAGTGTCAAAATGGAGATGGATCCTGCAGAAAGGCCACAAATATTTACTATAGAATGGAACATGATGGATAAACGCAAGTTTTTTCCACTTAGCATGATAAGTTCTTTTAGTATTCGCTGTTTTCTTTATCCATTCACAGTGATAAAAACGCGAATTCAAATTCAGAGACAGAAATCTGTTTATTCTGGAACCTTAGATGCGTTTCATAAGACTTTTAAATACGAAGGCCTATCTGGCTTATACAAAGGATTTTGGATTAATACGCTCCAAATTGCATCTGGAGTGTTTTATGTCACCACCTATGAAAACGTGAGACATTTGCTGACCACCAGAGCTAGCGTGAGAAGCAGTCAATTGAAAGCTCTTGTGGCTGGTGGCTGTGCTTCAGTAGTTGGTCAAACTATTATTGTTCCATTTGATGTTGTTTCACAACATATGATGGTTTTGGGTCAACTTGATCGGCTAACAACACGGGTGCAAATAGTGAATCCTCTTAACATTGAGTTTGAATCTAAAGGGAAATTCGACGTTGCATTGGAGATTGTTAACAGAGTGTATCAAAGGGATGGATTGCGTGGATTCTATAAAGGATACTTTGCATCGCTCTGCACTTACGTTCCAAACAGTGCCTGCTGGTGGTCACTGTATCATTTTTACTCTGGTTAGCAAACGGAAGTATTTTGGAAAACGATAATAATTAGCGAAATGTGTATAATATTTGGCAATCGTATTTGTCACATAGTTAATGCATATATTTTTTTTAGATCATATGGTCCTCTTTTCTCCATTATGGGTGCCGCATTTAGTGATTCAGTGCATCGCTGCCCCTCTTAGTGGCATTACGTCTAGTTTATTAACAAACCCTCTGGATATCGTGAGAGCCCGGTTGCAGGTTAGTTAACACTGTTAATATTCGGGATTTCTAATAATAATAATTGTCGTGTATTGAGTTTTGCTGTTTTGACCTTTTAGGTGCAAGGTATGGATTCGTTTTATGAGACTTCGCGACTGCTGTGGGAAGAAGAAGGATTTGGTATTTTTACCAAAGGATTATCAGCACGACTAATACAATCGGTGACGTTTTCATTCATGATTATCTTAGGGTATGAAACTATAAAACGTTGGAGTATACGCGATGAGTATAGAGAATGCATCAAATGGTAGAGAAATTAATTTATTTGGATGCAAATTGCGTTTTTATGTAAACATCTCTATTTTTATAAGTAATGTATGATATGTACATTTGTATATAACTCCACCTAGGTGAATTAAATTACCTCCTTGTTTTGAGTGTGTGAACAGTGAAATTAAGTGTGCAGTTGTGACTTACCAAAAGCAACAACTAAAGCTTTTCCGGGTTGGGTCATGTCCCCATTTTTGACCCTCTGGGCACATGGGCAATCTATTGGATGGCAGTTTTACACAGCCGGCTGCTGACGTAAGCTGCAACTCCTATGTTTATTTATCGTTAAGTACTCTAGCGGTATTAGGGGCAGGGCTTCTATACCTTCACTTCCCCCAACAGAAGGAACACTTCAAGCTCTTCTTTTCCATGAAATTCGACCTCCTTGGGCCGCCGACAGGATCATGTAGAAGGGGGCAGTACCTTGAGTACTACTCAGCCATTCCCAGGCGTCACCTTGGAATGCGTTTTCCAGTGCTCTAATGATGTCGCACCACTTTACAGAGTTGAAGGTGCTGAGGGGTGGCTGCAGATTTCTGCTCTCCTGACCACGAAGCCATGCTATGTTGCTGAGTGGTCTCCCAGCCCCCTGATTGTAGTCTGCAGTAGCTCATTGATGAGCTCTTCCCAGATCTTTCCTGCTGTGTCCAACATGTAGGATGGCTGGTAGGAAGATGGCAACGCTGGGCCTCATCTGCCCTTATTGACGACAAAGCGCTCCAGCAACCAGAAAAGTGTTATACATTTTTGTTGTTTCGTTGGTCTTTCAAGGCCCTTCAACTTGGTCATTAGAGCCCCTTCAACTTTATGGTCATTGGAGCCCCTTCAACTGCATAGTTCCAGTGTAGAGACTGCACAGACAATACACTAAAGCAACGATTATTTTGTATTATTACTACCCAGTTTCCCCAAACGGCCCCCCATGTTAGTACTAACTGGGGTGTCCAACGCAATAATCCATCCTGGAATAATAGTCCATCCTGGGATGCCATCAGGTCTTGGTGCTCTTGTTACTCAGGAACCCTCTGAAGATCCTGCACTGAGAAGAGTGAAACCTCTTCCAACTCATAAGCAAGCTCCCTGGTTTTCATTGGATGATTGAGGAAGAAGGTCCACACAGTACTGCCCCAAATCTACACTTTACCTTCTTGTATGCTGAGTCCCATGGGTCGACATCGACTCTGTCAGATCACCCGAGGAGAGAGGAATGCTGCAAATGGTGCGTATGTCCTCCTTGGCAGTGTCGTCTGCAAGTTGCAATTGCATTTCACTTCGATGACCGGCGCCAGGCTTCTTGAGGCCAGTGAGATGTTGGGTGTTGTGTGCATGTACCCAGGGCGGTGGGAGGACGTTCTGCCATCGTTGGCAAGGAGTCCTGTCATCGTTGGCAAGGAGTCCTGTCTTGGGTGTGATCTTTACCACAAACCTACCCTGAGGGTTTGAGTGTGGCATGCCCACCTAAATCTTTGCAATGAAGTCGTGGGCCACCATCCCCTCCACATCTTTCAAGGATCTCACCTTCAAAAGCATTCACTTTCTCTTGGAAGTTGCTGATTTGTTAACTTGGTTTTAGGTAGTGTAGGGTTACGTGGTGGAACTGACGCCCCCGCCAGGTGGCGTCATGCTACAGTCAGGTCACGTTGGCATCTTCGCCATGCTCCCACTAGATGGCGCCACGTACTGGGCAAACATGACCAGTTAGTAGACTGACGCTCCTGCTTGGTGGCGTCCAGTCTACTCTAGTAGGTTTAGGTGGGAAACGAGGCAAGGAGTATTTAAGGAAGGGAAAGAGCGTGGGGAAAAAGCAGTCCTTCAATCTTGGTCAGCATGAGGCTGTATCTGACAGTGGGCAAGGCACCCAAACAAACAATACAGTGTTCCTGCAATGGAAACTTCAAAGATTAATAATACATAGTGATGTTTAATAATACATAGTGATGTTTAGAAATACCTAGTGATGTTTATTAATGCATCATGATGTTTAGTAATGAAAAGTGCCATTGGAATAGACAGGCCAACGAGTGCTACTTATGACTGGGACATTAGTGAGGCAGATTAGTGAATTCACTTGTCATTCTGTGATGCTTGCACTGCAAGCTTGAGGGACTGGGACTCGCTTCCTTCACTTTTGTGTCATGCCTGACTTGGAACTGCTGCCTATGCCACTTTGTCATTAATAAATCTCTTTTTGCACTTGCAAGATTATTTTTGACTCCACAGTAGCAACTTAAGAATCAAGCTGAAACCACTGTTCCCTCCACCTCCCTGGCCATTGCACCTTCGTTACTGTTAGTTGTGGTTTTGTATTTCTCTTAAGGGCTAAACAGACTCATGGCTCCTTTTGGGTTTTGATGTCATCAGGGGATGGCCATACAATCTCACCATGTTTCCAAGGTCCTTCGAGAGCTTTCTCCATCATCTTCTAGACCAGTGATTCTCAACCACTGTGCCACGAGATTGCTGAAATGTGCCACCACTGCGAATACCCATACATAAGCGACGTCAGGCAAGTAGTTAATTGGTTCTATCATACCTCCCTTCCTACATACATTCCTAGTCTACTTGTCACCTGCTTTGTGTGCATAGGGTTAAGTTACAAAGGAACTTCCAACCCTTTTCCCACCTATTTTAAGGTTGGGTACAAATCTGGTTACCCGTGTGTGCCCGGGGTAGAATAGGCACACTGCATACCTGCATGTCGTAAGAGGCGACAAAACGGGGTGACTTTTTCTTGTCCCTGACTGGACAACACCACTATTGTCTTTGTCTACGTGTTCTGGACAGGACGATACCATCATTGTGGTTGGTTGTATCTTTCTTTTCTCCTTTATTGGATGAGTGTCTGACTTGTTCGCAGTCGATGTAGGTTCCTCACTGAGGTGACTGTAAACAAACGCCTACCCGCGTGTTTGCCGTGCGTGGAGACCTGCACCCTGGGAAAAGCGGATCCTGGTGATTGAGGAGGGTCTAGGGCTGCAGCCCTACACATCCAACACATCACTTTGGCCACAGCTTCCGGGGCAAACGGGAGGCCAAGGCAGTAGCCCGGTCTTGGTCAATCGGCTGGGGGCGCATAAGTTGTTATGCCTCCTAGGGTGACTGTAAGTGGACCGGCAGTCAACCCCGATGCCAATGGTCCGGTACTCGGGGATTATGCCACCCTAAAGGTATCCTGTCCGAGTACTCTCGACGACCCGAATGGGCGTCCCCTCGTTGGGCTCGGTGGTGGGTGAGACCTGCGGGCAGCGAAATCATAATTTATTACAATTATGGCAACTATAACCCAGAGGCTGGGGGCCTCTTCAAAAAACCCCACCCCTCCCCCTTCTTTAGTTTCAATGACTTGTGTTGAGCCGGAAGATGGCGGGCTCGGTCCCACTCAACTGAGTGGGCAGCTGCCAGTGAGTTAATGGAGACGAGCACTGCTCCAACTAAGAGGCCGCGTTCCCCCAGTCACTCAACTGGATCAGGGAATGCCCCTGTGGTGTCAAATACATCAGCACCTGCCCTTAACAAGAGGCAACGGCCTCTTAGAACCCGTGTGTGCCCAGGGTAGAATAGGCACACTGCATACCTGCATGTCGTAAGAGGCGACAAAACGGGGTGACTTTTTCTTGCCCCTGACTGGACAACACCACTATCGTCTTTCTCTCCGACGTGTTCTGGACAGGATGATACCAACATCGTGGTTGTTCCAGTGTTCGGTCTGACTTGTTCTCGGTCGACGTAGGCTCCTCACTGAGGTGACCGTAAACAAACGCCTACCCACATGTTTGCCGTGCGTGGAGACCCATACCCTGGGAACAGCGGATCCTGGTGATTGAGGAGGGTCTAGGGCTGTGGCCCTACACATCCAACACATCACTTTGGCCACAGCTTCCAGGGCAAACGGGAGGCCAAGGCAGTAGCTCGGTCTTGGTCAATCGGCTAGGGGCGCATAAGTGGTTATGCCTCCTAGGGTGACTGTAAGTGGTCCGGCAGTCAACCCCGATGCCAATGGTCCGGTACTCGGGGATTATGCCACCCTAACGGTATCCTGTCTGAGTAGTCTCGACGACCCGAATGGGCGTCCCCTCGTTGGGCTCGGTGGTGGGTGAGACCTGCGGGCAGCGAAATCATAATTTATAACAATTATGGCAACTATAACCCAGAGGCTGGGGGCCTCTTCAAAAAACCCCACCCCTCCCCCTTCTTTAGTTTCAATGACTTGTGTTGAGCTGGAAGATGGCGGGCTCGGTCCCACTCAACTGAGTGGGCCAGCTGCCAGTGAGTTAATGGAGACGAGCACTGCTCCAACTAAGAGGCCGCGTTCCCCCAGTCACCCAACTGGATCAGGGAATGCCCCTGTGGTGTCAAATACATCAGCACCTGCCCTTAACAAGAGGCAACGGCCTCTTAGCCTTAAGGTGCAGGGCTCCACCGCTGATGCAAAGCATGTTCCTGCATCTAAGGAAGCCTCAGGTGCAGTCAAAAGCACTTCTATTCCTTCTTCCTATCCCCCCGGCATTGAGCGTCAGCTGCAACTGGCACTCAACAGTGCCAACGAGTTTGCCACTTCACGTGGCTATAAGTTCTCTCCTGACAAAACAATGGTCATGCACTTCTGTCGTAAGCGAGGGCTCCACCCTGAGCCTCAGCTTACCTTGAATGGCCGCCTCCTCCCAGTTGTAGAGGCGGCCCGGTTTCTTGGTCTCCGTTTTAATAGCCGTCTGACATGGGTCCCGCACTTGAGGGAGCTGAAGGCTAAGTGCCTTCGGTCCCTGAATATTCTGCGGTGCCTGCAGGGAACTGGTTTTGGGGCAGATCGAACGGTGATGCTACGACTCTACCGGTCACTCGTTCGATCCCGTCTCGATTATGGCTGCAGCGTATATGGCCTGGCTGCTCCATCTGCTCTCCGGATGCTGGACAGTTCATCACGCTGGCATCCGGGTGTCCATTGGGGCGTTCCGCACCAGTCCAGTCCTCAGCCTATATGCTGAGGCTGGTGAACCACCACTGACTGTGTGGCGGCAGTACCTTGCAGCTGCATATATTTTGTGGCTGAAAGGTCAGCCACAGCACCCTACACACCCAGCCATCTTTATTAACACTGTGAGACGGCCATTCGACCGCCGCCCGGGGGTTCCCCCTCCATTCAGTGTGCGGTGGATGGACGGTCTTACCGGCCTGGGTGTGACTCTGCCTAGGGTGCAGCCTGTGCTGCCGGCCTCTGTGCCACCCTGGACAGTGCCAGAGCAAAGTTTAGATTTGTTGCTTGCAGCCTTACCCAAAACCAGTACCGATAGGTCAGTGTACCAACAAGAGTTTGGACGCCTCTCTTGGACCTATCGAGGCCATGTTTTTATTTACACGGATGGGTCGAAGGATGGCTCCTCGGTGGGTTGGTCAGTCTTTACAACTGGTCATCTCATGGGGGGCCGCCTTCCAGGCGTTGCCAGTGTCTTAACTGCAGAACTCACAGCTCTGCACAGGGCACTGGAGCTCATTCAAGTGTTGAATGACAGACACTTTGTTGTTGCGACTGACTCCTTGTGCTCCCTTCAGCTGTTGCACACCCTATATGGCAGACATGCCATCGTCCAGGGTGTGCACAGATTGCTGCTGATGATTCGTAAGCAGGGCAAGACAGTGTTGTTTATGTGGGTCCCAGGGCATGTTGGCATCATGGGCAATGAGAAGGCGGATGCCCATGCCCGTCAGGTGGCCCACTTGCCAGATATACCAAACACTGCTGTCCCCTCCTCCGATGCTCTCCCGATGGTGCGGCGGGCCATCCATGAACAATGGTGGGCCCAGTGGTTTGCGGAGACCACCAACAAACTCTGCACACTGAAGGACACCCCAGAGCAGTGGGGGTCCTCGTGCCGCCAGTCGCGGAGGGAGGAGGTTGTGCTTGCTCGGCTTCGGATCGGTCACACGTTCCTCACCCACTCCTACATTTTACTGGATGAGGAACAACCATGGTGTGACTTCTGTTGGGAGCCTCTCACAGTGGCACATATCTTTAGTCACTGTGAGAGATACCATGAAATGAGATACCGTCTGGGAGTCAGTCGTGAGCTCTCCACCTCACTTGGGGATAACCCTCAAGTGGTTGAGAACTCGCTTGTATTTGTGAAAGAGGCTGGCCTCTTTCACAATATTTGATTTATACATGGTTTTTAGACAGTTTTCGCATTTATTCTTGTCCTATTTTGGCTTTTGCCTTTTATCTCTGTGTCTGTTTTGGCTTTTGCCGTATTTATTATAATGTCTGTTATTGGCTTTTGCCGTATTTATTATAATGTCTGTTATTGGCTTTTGCCACTTTTATTCTGTATGTTTTGGCTTTTGCCGCTTTTATGGTTGTGTATGTTTTGACTTTTGCCACTTTTATTCTGTATGTTTTGGCTTTTGCTGCATTTATTGTTATGTATGGTTTGGCTTTTGCCGCTTTTATTGTTATGTCTTTTTTGGCTTTTGCCATTGTTATTTTTACTGTCTGTTTTGGCTTTTGCCGTTGTTCTTTTTAATGTCTGTTTTGGCTTTTGCCTGTATTTATATTCCATAGTTGTTTGGCTCTTGCCTTTTGTATTTTTTATTATTTTTAGTGGGCTTTTGCCGTTATTTATTGCCATCATGGTGGGAAGGCGATTTACACCCCTACCATGATGATTGTCTCTCTGGGCCCTAATGACCATAGTAGTCGATGGGCCCTAAAATACAAACAAACAAACTGAAATTTGAATTAGGCTGCACACAGCCCAAATCCATCCCTGGTAAATTGAAGTCCCCTTCAACAATTACTAGTGGTACCATCTTCTTTTGATATATATGCTCCAATGATTGTGATAGTCTTGTAAGTGGGAGTGGATCATCACCTGGTGGACGATAGAAGCCAACTACATAAATTCCCCACCATGAGAGCTTGCAACATGACAACATACCATTTCACAATCTTCCTCATATTGCAGTTCCTAGAGCTCTCCAGGGATTTATCTATTGCTATAAAGACTCCACCCCCTCTGCCTGTTTCCCTATCCTTTCTATAAACTACAAACTTATCTGAGAAGATCTCTGCTGATTTGATGTCTCCCCTCAACCAGGATTCAGTGCCAATTATGATATCAGCATCTGATGTGGCAGCAAGAGTATTGAACTCAACCACTTTATTGACTGTGCTTCTGCAATTCACAACAAGCAAAGTCAATGGATCATTTACTGCTAAAGAATTAGCTATCCTTCCCCTATTAATACCCTTCCTATTGATATTTTGACTCAACCTAGCATAAGATGACTTGGTACCTTTCCTAAAAAATCGACAATAAACTCCTTTATTTTTGTACCAATCCTTGAGACAGCCCTTGCATTAAAATGAAACCCATCAACAGCAAACCAATGTTGGAGATCTGACAGACATGCTCTGTAATCCAGTAGTTTTTCCCCAATAGCCTGACCTTCAGAAAACATCCTATTATTGATCCATCTGCGCTTTGCTGCAGTTAACCTGCCTTTATCCTGTCGTTCCACAACAGGACACAGCATAACTCTTGCCTTGGGCCTAAATCTTTTTACCTCTTTAGCTATATCCATGATTCCCTTCAGAACTTCAACTGCAGGTTTATCAAGAGTTATATCATTTGATCCTATATGTAAAATCGTCATGCAGTCCTCCTTTTCCCCTTTCATAATACCTCCAATCCTACCCTTTATGTCTTCCAACCTTGCATCAGGAAGGGAAGCAAAACTAACACACCCTCTCTGTAGCCCTTCTGGTAGAGCCCAGCTATCAACACCCCTAAAGTTTGTGTCCCCAAGTACAAGAATGGATTTGCCAGGGGATGGGTTTTGTACACATGTGGAGCCTTCTTCACTAACCTCTGCCAATCCTCCACAGGTATAAACCTGGGGTATTGAGGCAGGCAAGTGGCTATCCTCTGCATCTGATTCCCTAACTTCCTTTCCTTGCAATGTGAGTGTCATTTGTTGACTATCCAGTATCTGAAATTCCCCTGCCACCTTGAGGCTCTTTGACTTTTTGCTGAGGGACGCCTTACCAATCATCATGCCCCCTTTATTACCTGATTGCGTCACCAATATTCTAGGTGAACTAGATGGTGACGCCATTGGCATTCCAACCTTAGCCTTGGTTAAACCAGCTGCTGAAGAGCTGGAACCCAGGATGGTAGCCTGTAACTTGCTGATCTCCATCTGGATCTTAGAAAGCTCCAATCTTAGGAGCTTGCATCCACCACACTCTGCAACTTTCTTTGGAGGCATAGTAATATGATCTCTCAAAGTACTGCAAAATTACACTATAATAATATGAATATCAAAAAGTGGTCCCAAAAACAACTTAAACAGCACAGTCCCTTATTAAATGCACCCTTAAAATGCCTTAAGTAAAGTCACCAATTGATAACTTCCTGTCAATAACAACAAACTTCAAAAATCAACTTACACACACATACAGAAATATAACTAAATGAGGAAATTCCTAAAGATTGTACCACACCTAAAATTTTAGCCAACCCAAATTCCTTTAAAATGCGTCACAAAAGAAACATGTACGCTGGAGATCTAGCAGTGATTGCATGCTGAAAAAGCAATAATTGATATCTTTTTTAAGGCAGAGCTAGGCCCCTTAACTAGGGACTCAATAAAAATCTACTGCCCCCCCTACACTTTCAATGACATCAACATCTGACAGTTTCACTTCAAGTTTTCATCCCATGCCTGATGTATCTCCTACATCATCAACTCCAGCACAACAACTCCAGTATCCTGTTCTAGCACCATCTCCATTTGATAATATTTTGACATTGTCTCCAACATTTATATAGCTTTTATTTATTTATTTCAATAAATGTTATGTAAGTGTTACACATTATGCTTACTTTGATGTAGTCTCTTAAAACGTTAATTAGAGCTTCACAGGTGTCAGTGACAATTTCACTTATTGTCATTGGAGAAAGAAGACTTGCAAATTTGAGATCTTCAAAAGTCCTACCAGTTGCAAAAGAACACAGTGCAACTGTTAACCTTTCATTTGATGATATGGATTGTTTCATATTTGTATTTCGTTTTGATATATAAGGAGTAACAAAATTTAAAAGCTCTTCATACAAATTGCTGCTCATTCTATAATAATTGCAGTAATTTTTAGGATCAGTTGATTTAATGTAATTTAATACATTTAAATGCATATGTTCCTGTGTTTTTGCAATCCATTTTTTTTGTTTTGTTTTCCATCGTTTTTGTTTTGTTTTGCATGGCAAACTGCTTAGGATAATACCAAGGCAAGCTTTTTTTTCTATTATCCATTGTAGACACAGGACACCAAACGAATGCTTCAAATTTTTTTAAATAACTACCTAATGACAATAATATTGATTGTCTGAGGGCTTATTATGAATACTGATGAAATATTGCCAGTATTCAATATTGACAGTAAAATTGATCGTGTGAGGGCCCCTTTAGATGACCTCCTCATATCATTTCTTTGAATTTAAAAATAAAATTATTATCATTTAGTGTTGTCTCAGTCTCGTAGGTCTAAAACCATAGTGGCTCCCTAGAGTAGCACTCTATTTTAGAGTTTTTTTATATTGTATTAATCTTTGCTATCCACATCTTAAACCCCTGGGTGCAAAGTGGGTATAGCTTTTAATGTCTCATCATATTTTACCTCTCACTAGGGGTTTTAATATATTTATTTTTTTCAATTATTTATTCATTTTAACCTAAATCCCTTCCCCATCCTCTACATAAGGGTTCAGCTGTTTAAGGAATGTAAAATATTACTATTTTTAACTATGGTATTAATATTACTAACAGTACGAGAGCACTGCTGTCATGCAGAGATGCTCTACGACAACCACTCATAGTTCTTTGGCGTGTCCAATATTCGAAATATGCTTTTACAAATTAGCAGTATCCAAAATCTACTCCAGATGCATCCAGTGAACGGCAACAACCATTTATTAGACAATCACAAATAAATCACTAACGCAATACATAACGTTAACATCCGGCAAATAGGAGAGCGAGCCAAAAAGGAACTGAGCAGAATAAACGGAAAATTCAAATTCCCT